>OX638130.1:41828563-42023223 GCA_951804985.1 Dryomyza anilis | reverse complement strand
CTGCCTACTATATTTTTTATTTAAGTTTTTAAATACTCGGAGAGACGTCCGAAACATATTCTTAATAAGTGAATTTGGTCTAACGACTTTTGGGTTGAAATAGTTTCAGGCTAGGCACGTAAGTTCTTTATTAGAATCTGGAAGCCTATCGGCAGAATATACTAAGAAATTGGATAATTTTTTTCTATTTTTCTAGCGTCTCGTGAGTAAACATTGTAAAGCTAAATTGTAGAAATTCAGCAGTTGATATAAGTGATTATTCTTTAAGTTGTTTTTTAATTAAATAAAGTTAATTTATACTAGTTTAATTTCAGTGTGTTTTTATTTTGTACACAATCCAGAGTTACGAACTTGTAGAACAGTTTTACGTAGACTGAATTTTCGTAACATTGGTGTCAGAAGTGGGATTGTGATACAAAATGGTTGAATTTGATCAAATTAAAGTCGATCTGCTAAAGAAGGAGCTGGCGAGTCGTGATCTTCCAACTGCTGGTACTAAAGTAGAGCTTCAAAAGCGCTTAATGGAGGAATTTCAGTTCCAAGGCAGTAATCTCACAGAGCACGAATTTGAAGTGGTACCTGCAACAGCGTCATCGAAAAATCTGGACATAGAAGAAAAAGTTCAGTCCCAAAGTTTTGATATGCGCCAGTTGCAGCTTCAAGACAGCTTCTAGCGGAACTTCTAGAAAATTAGCCAAGATAGATCAGCAAATGCTGCAAAATTCTCAGCAGTTCCGATCACCGATTTACGATGGAACTACAGCGTTCAACATTTTCAAGCTGCAATTTGAGACAACGGCTGTAAGTAATCGGTGGACCAATGAGGACAGCGTAGTCGCACTTATCGTGGCGCTAAAATGAGGCGCAGCCGAAGTATTGCAGACTGTTTAAAAAAGTGACTTAAACAGTTATAACATGGCTGCACTGCAACGCAAATATGGCAGTGATTACATGAAGCAGATCTACAGAATGAAACTAAAGGGCCGCATGCAAAGAAATGGTGAAACTTTGCAGGCGTAAGCAGCGGACGTCGAGAGACTTGCGCATTTGTCGTATGCAGATTCAACGAGTGATTCATAGAAAAGTGCAAGATCGAAGCGTTTGTTGATGGCATACGCGATCAAGAGACAAAACGTGCAGTGACTGCGCCGAAGGTAACATTTACGGAAACGGTTACCACAGCTCTAACACAGGAGACAGCAAATGCGTTGTGCCGACCGGTCCCAAGGAGGCGTAGTGATGTGGATAACGATGACTTATTTCAAGTAGTGTGCCAAGCAGTTAAAGCAGGCAATAAATCCGATCACACGGATTCTGGAAGTAAAATTACCATCGATGCGACAACTTCTGCAAGTTATGATTTATCATACTCGCTTTAGCCGAATTAATTCAAAAGGTAGCGCACGATTAGCAGTGCGTGAAGCTTTGCTGTTTTGGGAAAAGGCTCTATCTAATTCCGACCCAACTGGAAGTCCATTGCATGGAAAAACTGATGAGACTTTATGAGATTAATTTTATTATTTTTTATTTTTATTAATTTAATTATTTTTTATTTTTATTAATTTTATTATTTTTATTAATTTTATTAATTTTATTAATTTTATTAATTTTATTAATTTTATTATTTTTATTATTTTTTATTTTTATGAATTTTATTATATTTTATTAATTTTATTATTTATTATTTTTATTAATTTTATTATTTTTTATTTTTATTATTTTTTATTTTTATTAATTTTATTATTTTTTATTTTTATTATTTTTTATTTTTATTAATTTTATTATTTTTAATTTTTATTAATTTTATTATTTTTTATTTTTATTAATTTTTTTATTCTTATTAATTTTATTATTTTTTGTTTTTATTAATTTTATTATTTTTAATTTTTATTAATTTTATTATTTTTTATTTTTATTAATTTTATTATTTATATATATATATATATATATCTAAAAAAATAATATTAATAAAAATATATATATAAATATATATATATATATATATATATATATATATTTATATATATATATTTATATATATATATATTTATATATATATATTTATATATATATATATATATATATATATATATATATATATATATATATATATATATATATATATATATATATATATATATATATATATATATATATATATATATATATATATATATATATATATATATATATATATATATATATATATATATATATATATTTATATATATATGTATAAAAAAAATATATATCTAAATGTATATATATATATTTTTATTAATATTATTTTTTTATTTTTATTATTTTTTTATTTTTATTAATTTTTTATTTTTATTATTTTTTATTTTTATTAATTTTTTATTTTTATTAATTTTTTATTTTTACCCTTTAGGACCCCATAGCGCCTAACGCAGACGTGTAGGGGTATAAGTTTATACAACATTTTGGATCCACTGACCATAGAGAATCTGTAAATCAAAATAAAATTGGTGTTCAAATGAATCAAATGTATTTTTTTTTTATTCAAGAATTAAAACAGTGTCCTGGTTATACATATACATAGCCATTCTTCCATTTAGCCATTATTCGAAGTGAAATAGTACAACGACTTGAGACTTCTTCGCGGAAGAACCAAATCCGACCGGCGATGCTGTAATCAAAGTAAACTGAAAAGAAATATTTTCCATGACGTGCTGATAATTTCAATCCCAGGAAAATTTATTTTCATTTTTTTTCATTAAAATATAATATTAATGTTGACACTTTTTTAAACCATTGGCTTTACTTAATTGTAGTGGATAAATCGAGCTTAAGGAAAAAGTACGCCATTTTCCTTTTTTATAGTAGACAAATGTCAAAATACCTCAAAAGTTTTGCTGCAAATATCCAAAAACTCAGGAAGTTTGCTATCATTCAACTGTAAATATCTCAATTTTCATTGCTGTTGTGGCAAACATCTCGTAACTATCTGTCAAATTTAAAAAATATTATAAGTTTTGCTGAACTTTATTGAAACTTATGAGATGTTTCAATATTTGCTACAGGCGTAAATTTAAACAGATAGTTGCAGCTAGACTTTCATAAACATCGTATTTTCTTAGTGTACAAATCTTTGAATATTCACAAATTTTATTATATTAGGTTTATCATAGAAAACTGAAGCAGAAACTAAAGCAGAAAACTAAATGAATTTAAATTTTTTGTTGTCAAACTATATTAAAATTCAAACAGTAAAACGGAATGTATTTGTATTATTAATAATATTGATACCAATAATGTTTTCAGATAAATTTAAAGATTTCGAATTTATATTGAGAGAATTCGAAAATTAGAAACTTTGTATTCCGCAGAACCAGCTGAAATGGTGTTTTATCTCAGAAAGTAGAAATATTTACCGTTTGTTGAAGTTTATTTTTATTTATATAGATCAATTTATTAAATCGAAATAACTATGTAATAATTTAGATTATTTTTTTTTAAATAATATCAAGTTATATCGATATTTTACAGCAAAAGATGGAGGATGATAAAAAAAGTCTCAAAATTGTGTTATACTCAATTTACTATTTTTTTTTTCTTAAAGTGTCAGCACACTTCTATGTTTTTAATGTATATCAATATGAAAAATATTGTCAAATAACTACGAATATTTTTTTTTGTTAGATAAATAAAAATACAACCTGCGAGATAGACAAATGTGCGTTAAGGAATTGTTAATAAAGTGCATAAAAAACTTTGATGCGAGATTCTTGTCTGCGGTCATTTTGACATGTAAACTTTTGCTTATCATTTTTTAAATTGCCGACGTTACGCCAACGTTTTACAAATGTGGTTAAAAATGTAAAATTCAGAAATTTTTAAAACACAATATATGTAATACCAGCTCAAGGATACGAATCCTGGTTTAACTAAGCCGTTTTTAATTCTCAACGTCACATTTTTTTATATTTTTTAATATCATAAAAAATATTGTGTAATTTTTAGTCAAATAGTGTATTTTTTGAAAATTGTTGTGGATTTTAAGGTGGTAACACTGATTTCAACGTTCCTATTTTGATTATTTCGCTGCGGACTCCCAGACAATGATTATTGAGACGTCGCGCATTCTCTCATTGTTTATTTTTTTTTTTGTACATTGACCGTTCTCACGCAATCGACTGTGCGGAAAAGAAAAAGAGCAGAATTTGAATGTTTAACAGAGCCTGTCTTTTTTAATTAGCGCTTAATGCGCTTTAACAGCGTTTGGCGGGCTTTAACAGCGTTTAGAAAAAACTAGCTAACTTTTGACAAGGAACTGTTCGAAGTTTATACACGGAGGGAAAAAATTCTAAAATCCAGAAGGAATCAAGAAGTATACGGAGTGATATACAGCTAAACCGAAAAATCCTTAATTTCAAGAAAAGGATTTACTTAGTTGTTAAAAAAATTAACTAAGATGAATTAGTCTTGAATTCAGTTATTAATTTCTTAGGCATCAATAATGTTGTTGTTGTTTTCGTCCCAAAATTGCACTCGTGTTTATGTTTTGCTTTGCTCGTCCGTCAGCGCCATCTGTTTGTTCGTGTCTCTGTCTATCGATATGTGCTGTTGCTGTTCTATTCGTGAAAACACACACATGCAAACATTGTATATCATGCAATTTTTTGATACCTAAGAAAAAAAAATGAAATCCAGACTTATTGTACTTAGTTACTTTTTTGATACCTAAGAACTTAATGTCTGAATATCTAGAAAAATTTGGCTTGGTTACTTTCAACAGACAGGCAGACTAACAAACAGATGGCCATCTCGCAAAACAAAGCATACAAGCGAATATTGCAGACAGAGCAATATCGATGAAAACAACAACAATACATGAACACGTGTTCTTTTTGCGATGAATACAGCATCAATTTTGCGTGTTTTTTTTTTACTGATATTAGTCAAATTCTACTATACTATTTTTCTATCTAACCCAATTCTTCTCGAGCTTTAGAATTTTATTTTCCTCCGTGTATACGGGAGGATATGATTCTGATTGGTTCACCAGAAAATATGTCTCAGCAGCTTATTGATCAAGTTACAAGTTAACAACGGCTCGATGAGGAAAAAAGAACAATCGGTGTATTGGTGCAATGAGGAAATCGCCCAACTGCGAAGAGACTGTATACGAGCCAGAAGAGTTATGGGTTATTCCACGTCAAATCAACTGAACATTTTAAAATTTTGGCATCACTCTCTCAGAAATTAATGAAATTTTGTAGGATGGGGTTATGACTTAAACTTAAGAAAAACGAAAAATTTCAGTTTCCTAACTGCAGTGGTTTCAGGGATATGAGTCCTTGAAATATGAAAAACTCAAAAAAAATGCACAAAATTGCGCTGGCTTAACTTACTGTAACTTAGGAAATAGTTAACTTAGCGAAACCATTTAAGCAACCATATAAAGGTTATGAAATGAGCAAAAGTAGAAATATTGATTTTTTTAATATTAGGGTGACCATAGGTAGATAATCATAATATAATTAAAATAGTATTTTCTCAATAACTTCCTTTTTTTAAAAATTTAAAAAAAATATACATGTTAAAGAGTGTTCTTTTGGTAACAAATTGTAAAAATCTCCGAGTGGTCGGGCTTGCTCTCAAGTTATTAATAAAAATTAAAAATAATAAAATTAATAAGAATAAAAAATAATAAAATTAATAAAAATAAAAAATAATAAAATTAATAAAAATAAAAAATAATAAAATTAATAAAAATAATAAAATTAATAAAAATAAAAAACAATAAAATTAATAAAAATTAAAAATAATAAAATTAATAAAAATAAAAAATAATAAAATTAATAATAATAAAATTAATAAAAATAATAAAATTAATAAAAATAAAAATAATAAAATTAATAAAAATAAAAATAATAAAATTAATAATAATAAAAAATAATAAAATTAAAAAAAAAATTATAAAATAATAAAAATAAAAAATAATAAAAATAATGAAATTAATAAAAATAAGAAATAATAAAATTAATAAAAATAAAAAATAATAAAATTAATAAAAATAAAAAATAATAAAATGAATAAAAAATAATAAAATTAATAAAAATAATAAAATTAATAAAAATAAAATTAATAAAAATAAAAAATAATAAAATTAATAAAAATAATAAAATTAATAAAAATATTAAAATTAGTAAAACTAAAAAATTATAAAATTAATAAAAATAAAAAATAATAAAATTAATAAAAATAATAAAATTAATAAAAATAAAAAAATAATATTAATAAAAATATATATATATATATATATATATATATATATATATATATATATATATATATATATATATATATTATATATATATATATATATATATTATATATATATATATATATATATATATATATATATATATATATATATATATATATATATATATATATATATTTTTTTTTTTTATTAATATTATTTTCTTATTTTTATTAATTTTATATTTTTATTAATTTTATTATTTTTTATTTCTATTAATTTTATTATTTCTTATTTTTATTAATTTTATTATTTTTTATTTGTATTAATTTTATTATTTTTTATTTTTATTAATTTTATTATTTTTTATTAATTTTATTATTTTTTATTTTTATTAATTTTATTATTTTTATTAATTGTATTATTTTATTATTTTTATTAATTGTATATTATTTTTTTATTTTTATTAATTTTATTATTTTTTATTTTTATTAATTTTATTATTTTTATTAATTTTATTATTTTTAATTTTTATTAATTTTATTATTTTTTATTTTTATTATGTTTATTATTTTTATTATATATATATATATATATATATATGTATAATATATATATATATATATATATATATATATATATATATATATATATATATATATATATATATATATATATTTATATATATATATATATATATATATATATATATATATATATATATATATATATATATATATATATATATATATATATATATATATATATATATATATTTTTTTATAATAAAAATAAAAAATAATAAAATTAATAAAAAATAATAAAAAATAATAAAATTAATAAAAATAAGAAATAATAAAATTAATAAAAATAATAAAATTAATAAAAATAAAAAATTAATAAAAATAAAAAAATAATATATATTTTTATTAATATTATTTTTATTATTTTTTTATTTTTATTAATTTTTTATTTTTATTAATTTTATTATTTTTATTAATTTTATTATTTTTTATTTTTATTAATTTTATTATTTCTTATTTTTATTAATTTTATTATTTTTATTAATTTTATTATTTTTTATTTTTATTAATTTTATTATTTTTTATTAATTTTATTATTTTTTATTTTTGTTAATTTTATTATTTTTATTTTTATTAATTTTATTATTTTTATCAATTTTATTATTTTTTATATTTATTAATTTTATTTTTTTTTATTTTTATTAATTTTATTATTTTTATTATATATAGATATATATATATATATATATATATATATATATATATATATATATATCAAGGTTCGGAGAATATTTCAAATACATGGGAGGTTTTAATTTCATTATATATATATATATATATATATATATATATATATATATATATATATATATATAGATATATATATATATATATATATATATATATAGTTATATATATATATATATATATATATATATATATATATATATATATATATATATATATATATATATATTATATATATATATATATATATAAAAAAATATATATATAAATGTATATATATATATATATTTTTATTAATATTTTTTTTTTATATGTTTTAATTTTATTATTTTTATTATTTTTTAATAATTTTATTATTTTTATTAATTTTATTATTTCTTATTTTTATTAATTTTATTATTTTTTATTTTTATTAATTTTATTATTTTTATTAATTTCATTATTTTTATTAATTTTATTATTTTTTATTTTTATTAATTTTATTATTTTTTATTTTCATTAATTTTATTATTTTATTATTTTTATTAATTTTATTATTATTAATTTTATTATTTTTTATTTTTATTAATTTTATTATTTATTAATTTTATTATTTTTTATTTTTATTAATTTTATTATTTTTATTAATTTTATTATTTTTTATTTTTATTAATTTTATTATTTTTTATTTTTATTAATTTTATTATTTTTATTAATTTTATTATTTTTTATTCTTAATAATTTTATTATTTTTAATTTTTATTAATAACTTGAGAGCAAGCCCGACCACTCGGAGATTTTTACAATTTGTTACCAAAAGAACACTCTTTAACATGTATATTTTTTTTAAATTTTTAAAAAGAGATTGAGAAAATACTATTTTAATTATATTATGATTATCTACCTATGGTCACCCTAATATTAAAAAAATCAATATTTCTACTTTTGCTCATTTCATAACCTTTATATGGTTGCTTAAAAGGTTTCGCTAAGTTAACTATTTCCTAAGTTACAGTAAGTTAAGCCAGCGCAATTTTGTGCATTTTTTTTTGAGTTTTTCATATTTCAAGGACTCATATCCCTGAAACCACTGCAGTTAGGAAACTGAAATTTTTCGTTTTTCTTAAGTTTAAGTCATAACCCCATCCTACAAAATTTCATTAATTTCTGAGATAGTGATGCCAAAATTTTAAAATTTTCAGTTGATTTGACGTGGAATAACCCATAACTCTTCTGGCTCGTATACAGTCTCTTCGCAGTTGGGCGATTTCCTCATTGCACCAATACACCGATTGTTCTTTTTTCCTCATCGAGCCGTTGTTAACTTGTAACTTGATCAATAAGCTGCTGAGACATATTTTCTGGTGAACCAATCAGAATCATATCCTTCCGTATACACGGAGGAAAATAAAATTCTAAAGCTCGAGAAGAATTGGGTTAGATAGAAAAATAGTAGAATTTGACTAATATGAGTAAAAAAAAAAAAGAACACGCAAAATTGATGCTGTATTCATCGCAAAAAGAACACGTGTTCATGTATTGTTGTTGTTTTCATCGATATTGCTCTGTCTGCAATATTCGCTTGTATGCTTTGTTTTGCGAGATGGCCATCTGTTTGTTAGTCTGCCTGTCTGTTGAAAGTAACTAAGCCAAATTTTTCTAGATATTCAGACATTAAGTTCTTAGGTATCAAAAAAGTAACTAAGTACAATAAGTCTGGATTTCATTTTTTTTTCTTAGGTATCAAAAAATTGCAAAGTGTGCTGACACTTTAAGAAAAAAAAATAGTAAATTGAGTATAACACAATTTTGAGACTTTTTTTATCATCCTCCATCTTTTGCTGTAAAATATCGATATAACTTGATATTATTAAAAAAAAAATAATCTAAATTATTATATAGTTTCTTCGATTTAATAAATTGATCTATATAAATAAATATAAACTTCAACAAACGGTAAATATTTCTACTTTCTGAGATAAAACACCATTTCAGCTGGTTCTGCGGAATACAAAGTTTCTTATTTTCGAATTCACTCAATAAAAATTCGAAATCTTTAAATTTATCTGAAAACATTTTTGGTATCACTATTATTAATAATCCAAATACATTCCGTTTTACTGTTTGAATTTTAATATAGGTTGACAACAAAAAATTTAAATTCATTTAGTTTTCTGCTTTAGTTTCTGCTTCAGTTTTCTATGATAAACCTAATATAATAAAATTTGTGAATATTCAAAGATTTGTACACTAAGAAAACACGATGTTTATGAAAGTCTTGCTGCAACTATCTGTTTAAATTTACGCCTGTAGCAAATATTGAAACATCTCATAAGTTTCAATAAAGTTCAGCAAAACTTATAATATTTTTTAAATTTGACAGATAGTTACGAGATGTTTGCCACAACAGCAATGAAAATTGAGATATTTACAGTTGAATGATAGCAAACTTCCTGAGTTTTTGGATATTTGCAGCAAAACTTTTGAGGTATTTTGACATTTGTCTACTATAAAAAAGGAAAATGGCGTACTTTTTCCTTAAGCTCGATTTATCCACTACAATTAAGTAAAGCCAATGGTTTAAAAAAGTGTCAACATTAATATTATATTTTAATGAAAAAAAATGAAAATAAATTTTCCTGGGATTGAAATTATCAGCACGTCATGGAAAATATTTCTTTTCAGTTTACTTTGATTACAGCATCGCCGGTCGGATTTGGTTCTTCCGCGAAGAAGTCTCAAGTCGTTGTACAATTTCACTTCGAAGAATGGCTAAATGGCTAAATGAAAGAATGGCTATGTATATGTATAACCAGGACACTGTTTTAATTCTTGAATAAATAAAAAATACATTTGATTCATTTTTTTGATTTACAGATTCTCTATGGTCAGTGAATCCAAAATGTAGTATAAACTTATACCCCTACACGTCTGCGTAAGGCGCTATGGGGTCCTAAAGGGTTCAAAGGATAACCAATATAGTTCTTCATTTTGTAGCGAAATGGTTCACAGTACGTTTTTGATGTGTAAGGTTTTTGATGTGTAAGGGAACTTCCTAAGGATGAATTCAACTGAACACTTTAAGTTTGTATCTTAATGATTTACCACTATTTTTAATGGTTTTCTATTAACAATTTCGTTAAGGAGTCATAACCAGTAGAAAAAGTCAGAAAATTATCACAATGTCTTTGGGGAAAATATTCGTCATTAAAATAGAGACTAAACAACTAAATTCTCCAACAAGTACTATTTCTGAAATATAAGCCTACTAATAACGAATAATAGTTCTTACTTCAATTTTGAATAAAGTCATAGAAATATATTATTACAATTATTTTCGTCCAGTGAGAATTGCATCAATTTTTAGTTAAAATTGTGACGCTGATTCCGATAATGGCATCGGTTTTTTCTTATTGGCTCTAGTTTTTGAGATAAAGCCCTTTTTTATTTTCTCATAGTTTTACTCATTTAACATTTTTGATATCTAACCAATGACAAAAATGAAAATGTCTTTTATGCATTAGATACACAGAACCTTGTTCTATATTACAAAAAATGTACTTTACATGTAAAAAATTGATTTACGAGATATAAACAAAAGAAAATTAAATGTTGACAACAAATTATAAATTTTTATTATAAAAAAATTATTACTTGGTTAAAAAATTGTCAAAAATTACGATTATGCTTTTTTGTATAGCTCCACATATATTATTTTTTTGTTACGAGGGCTTATATTCAATATATCTACAATTTTGACGAAAATGAGTTTTTGATGCAGAAATCTTCACTGATCACCCCTGCATCTATGACATTAATTTAGAACCAAAAAATATTTCTATTACTGTTATATTTTTATTTTAATAATTTGTCTATCTACTTGAATGATTTTTTTATGAATGCAACAGTGTCTATCTACACACAATTTTTGCTTAAAGGTTAATAATTACTATAAATAAGCGTTCCATGTATGGAGTAGTATACATATTCTTCTTAAGCGTAATTTTATGAGTCAATTTCGTCCTGTCCATCCGTGGATCTAGTCCATCTTAACTCACAAAGAATCGACTCAATTTGTATGAAAAAGAATATAAAATCTATGTAAAAACTATGAAATCTGTTAACGAAGGATGACGTCACATTTTCTCAATGGATATACAATATCATAGAAGCTATAGGAGCTATTAAAATAATTTTTCGTATACGGAAAACTAACTTTTCAAAGATTTTTTCTATTCTAATATGAAGCCTTAAAGGACGAAATTTGAATTTAGTCTGTACTGAGGAAATATAGCTTGTACCATTACGTTTATGGTATTTCCAGACAAGATGTTTAGTGTTATTTTTAAAGAAAGTTTTCCGATATGTTAAGGATTCGTATGATATTTACGAGGTCAATACACCCATATCCTCTGAAATATGATATTAGTTTAAATATTTTGGATAACATTCATGATTTTAAAATAGCGATACAGAGTTAACTAGTTTTTTTTATTTTAATCTTTAAAAAATGTCGGATTAGATTACGGAATATTAACCTCTTTAACCATCATATACCTCGTGAACAAAAATTAATCGTTGAATTTTGTTTAGGTTACACCAGGATATAAAAAATTAACAAATCGCTGATTCCAAGAATATTTTTTGATCTATTTCCACTACAATATTGTGCAATATGCTCTGTCTGCTCGTTTTTTCATAGACATTGATCACATTTGAATAGCAATAATCTCTATCTATCATACCACGACGAAAAGCGCGAAATTGCTGATTTTTTTTTAATTGAATCAATTAAAGACAATTTTTATTAATTATTGTAGAAGAAAAATTGATCGCCACTTTCATGGTTTGCGATCTGTTTTTTCGCTCTCCTGAAAAACTGTGATTTTGTAGACAGACTGTATTGAATATAAGCCCTCGTTATATTAAAAAATGTATTTCTGCCTTTGGTTAAAAAATATAATACTTTATTCAAATAAGCCAAAATTTTCAAATATTTCAATTAAGCATTTAAAAATTATTAATATTTCCTAAGCAAACGCCACAATTTATTTGTTTTACATAATATTTTAAAGAAGATACATGGTTGTACAAAAAAAGGCATAATAGTCATTTTTTGCATTTTTTTTACCAAGTAATAATTTTTTTTATTAAAAAAAAATTATAAGTTTTCTATTACCTATATCTCGAAATCTAAGTTTTTCGTCAAGTAAAGTAAAATTTTGTATATTAGCGCAAGGTTCTCCTTATCTAATGCAGAAAAGATATTTTCATTCTTGCCATTGGTTAGAATATTAAAAAAGTTACAAGAGCAAAACTATGAGAAAATAAAAAAGGGCTATATCTCAAAAACTAGAGCTAATAATAAAAAACTGATGCCATATTTGGAATCAGCGTCACTATTGCAGCATTTGAACTAAGAATTGATGCAATTTTGACGTCACTAAAATAATTGTAATAATATATTTCTACGACTTTATTCAAAATTGAAGTAAGAACTATTATTCGTTATTAGTAGGCTTATATTTCAGAAATAGTACTTGTTGGAGAATTTAGTTGTTTAGAGACTCTAGCTCAATTTTAATGACAAATATTTTCCCAAAAGACATTATGATAGTTTTCTGACTTTTTCTACTGGTTATAACTCCTTAACGAAATTGTTAATAGAAAACTATTAAAAATAGTGGTAAATCGTTAAGATAGAAACTTAAAGTGTTCGGTTCCTGAGGAAATTCCATATAATCGCCACTTAGACATCAAAAACGTAATATGAACCATTTCGCTACAAAATGACGAACTGTATTGGTTATCCTTTGAACCCTCAGGACCCCATAGCGCCTAGCGTAGACGTGTAGGGGTATAAGTTTATATTACATTTTTATCGGTAGACCACATAGAAGCACAATTTAAAATCAAATCGGAGTTTGATTAAAAAAGATGTCATTTTGCCGCACTGTGTAATCGTAAATTGGAAAGATGGTTGTTAGCAGTATTTATCGTATTTGACGGATGTTTTAGAGATGGTTGTCTCAAAGCCCAGCAAGAACGCTGTCGGTCATTTTATTGATCATTTTAGGGGTAGCAATGATCAAAGTTTCGATCATAGTTTCGGTCACATGTAGAATAACGTCAGAAAAAAATGATCAAAACTTTTGTATACGTGTGACTTTACATCCCTGTCTTACGCCTGTTTACACAGCAGGGCTAGGAACCGAAGTTTAATTCTCTGCGGTTCCAGTTCCGGTTCTATAAAAATATAAAAAATGGTTCCGGTACCGGTTCCGGCTCTTAAATTATTTTTTTATTACGGTTTCAGTTCCGGTCCTATAAAAAATAAAATAACGATTCCAGTTTCACAAACAAGCCAAAAACGCAATAAAAATATTAATATTTTTTTTATTTTTACGCAAAAACATAATGAAATTTATATACATATCTATCTATGTATATAAAAATTAATTGCCATGCATCACTCTCGCAAAAATATTAGAACGGATCGACTGATTTCGATGATTCCTTTTTGTTTTATTCGTATCAATAATGGGCATTCAAAAAACTCCCACTACCAATGGGAATTGTATTTTAATAATGATGATTCGTTTCTATAGCCACTACGGATAGATTGGTCAAAGGGGAGTGGCACGTCCCATACAACCAAACTTTTTTAAATGCTATTACTCCTGATCTCCAAAGAGGAGATTTTAATAATGTGACGCGATATGTTTTTCCCTTGAGACGTTTCTCACATTTCGAAGATGTAAGTAAGGGCATTTTAGTTAGTTGCATTACAAACTATCTGGATATAAGACACTGCATATTTCTGCATAAGTTGTTATATTCCAAAACTCCATTATATCTTTCTGCTAAGCTACGTCTTTGCGTTTCAAATAGAAGCCTTAATTATATATTGCCAAAATTTAACTATCTACAATTCGCAATTCGACTCTGGAATTCATTACCACTTAATATTTAAAATATAAACAGAACATGTAGATTTATAATTTAACTATCTACAATTCGCAATTCGACTCTGGAATTCATTACCACTTAATATTTAAAATATAAACAGAACATGTAGATTTAGGTATTACCCAAGTAGGAATTAACGATCGGTACAAGCCTGACACAGGCTTCTGCCAATGCTACTCAGGCCTGTGCCAGCGCTGTTATCCAAGCTCGTTCCAAGACTGTGTCAAGACTATGTTACAAGCCAGTATCCCATGCTTGTATCCAGGCTCGTTGACAAATTTTGTGCCAGACTTAATTATCAGTCTTGTGTCAACACTGTGTTTAGGCCTATGCCAAGACTGTGTCAAGGCTGGAATGATAACTCTGATACAAGACTGTTATTCAGAATTGTACCAAAGCTTGTGTCCCAGGCATGTACCAAGGCTTGTGCCTCAGTCTTGAAACAAGACCTATGCCCCAGACTTGCGACAATCCTTGTAATACGCCTGAAGATTCAGGCTATTGGGCATAATTTGTCATGAGTATTTCATTCATTATTCATGTCATTACACTTGAGAGTTGAGTCTGTAGATAAATAAATATGTAAGAGGTTATCAACCAATTTAACAGTAATACTTATGTTAATTTACAAACTTATTGTTCAGACAACTTCAAAGAATATATTTTTGGACGTTTAAAAAATCATCAATAATCATTTACTATTCACTATAGTAAAATACTATTCACTATAGCTAAAGCTTTGCTTAACTACACCTCCTTCATGTTAGCTTGCACAGTTAACAGAGGCTTGCAATAACTTGACAAAGCGCTAAAAGACCACACCTCTTTCATGTTACCTTGCACACTTAACAGTGGTTGCAATATACTTTTTCATTGCATGATTAGAGGGCTATGTTCAAATTAGCAAAGCAGCGTTTGCCAACAATTCTGCTGTTTCGCAAATTGATGTCAGCAATTGATGTAGCTTTGAGAAACTAGATTTAATCATATTTTGTTTTTTCTTTTTTTTGTTATAGGGATAGGGTGAGTTTTTAAAGATATAAATAAAAAATTATTACTCATTCTAAATAATTTAAAAAAAATAATAAAAAATTAAATATATAAAAGAAAATACATACTGCGAATCCGAATATTCAAGAAATATTAATATATTGTAATATTCTGAATATTAAAATTTACACTTAACATTTCTATTTAACGTCTTTTGTACTATGAAAATAATTACATAGTAACAGCGTTTACATAAATTTTAATTTAATCTTATTTTTATGAAAAATCAAAATTTTTTAAATTTTGTACCTATTAAGAAAATTATTACCTAACTATTTGTGGGCATCGCCAAAGACTTAATTTTTTTTTCAAATACTTGTTACTTTGTCGTATACGATTGAACTTTGAAAAACATAAGCAATCGCGTGCTTGTCAAACAGTTCAACTCATTCTAATTAATATATAATATTCTTTGATGTTGAATAAACGTTCTTTTGTATAAAACAAATAATTGTTTTTAATAATTATATTGCCAAATATAATAGTGGCAAGTATAACACTATTAATACATTAATAACAATAAATGCGATATTCATTGCATGACAAAACATTTTGAATAAAAATTATCAATTCGATTTTAGACATTAAATGATTTGTTTTTTAAAGCGTGTAAACACAGAAACGATTGCTATTATTATTTTTTTTTTTGTTGTATTGAGAAATGTAGAAAGTTGCAATAAATAAACTTATAGTTTATTAAAATTAAAATCAATTAATATAGAGGAAAGTGGGTATGATTTAAAATTTTTTATGTTTGATTGTGGAAATAAATTAAATTTATTTTAAAAATCATTTTACGTTAAACATTTTATTTTTTACAATCTTGATTAACCCAATATCACATAATTATTTTTTTCGATAATTTAGGGAATATTATTTGGAAAAATAAAATTATTTTATTTTACCAATATTATAGAAAACCGATTTGAAAAAAAACATAGTTTATAGTTATACTTCATGAATGCCATAATTGATTCCGTTGTTGTTAGGGTAACATTTTTGTTTCGTTGGGATTTTCAATTACAACTCGATGTAATTTATTTAACGATAACGTTTTAAAATTATTGAAAATATTTAATGGCAGATGCTAATGAATTAAATGCATATATTCAAAAGCAATCCAGCGAATTAAACAGATTTGTTGAAAAATTGTGGTCGCAATTTGTACCAACAATACTAAATAAAGATAATACAGCATTATTGAAAGAAAATATATCTAGAATTCTGCATTTGTCTAAATTAGAGGAGGCATATAAAATAGTAGATGAGTTATTAAATTTCCAGAATTTAAAAATTAAATCGGTTTATCAGAAAATGGTGAATTAGAGGGATTAGTTAACGAGTTAAGGAAACGTTTAAACGATTATTGTTTAAAACGTACAGTTGAGATATAGGAATCAGCTAATATAAAAGAGTAAAACTTAAGGATAAGAAACTTATTTACAGAAAGAAAGGAATATTTATGAGGAATCAATAAATAATTCAGTCAGACGCCAGGCAAGGGAGGAGTACGCGACGTTGGAGGAAGCGAACAACAAAATACAGGAGTTGAACGCGCGTATTAGATATTTGAACGAGGAAGTTAAGACAGCGCACGAAACATCCTCATACCATAAGGATAATATAGAGAGTGAGGACATCACAACACAGGGCAACAAGGGATTAGGCGAAGTCGCGAAATTCGTTAAAAATGCAGTGCCATATTTTGCAGGAGCAGACTCATCATCGCTGAGAACGGACCTCACCGTTTTATTGAAGGATGTGAAGTGCTGAGGGCAGAACTGAAGCCGGAACAAATGACGGAATTTATTAAAGGCATTAGTTAGGGTTCGTTTACAGAGAGATGCTTTTGACTTAGTAAGTTCAAAGGAGTTTGAGACAAATGATGATTAACACAGTCTTTTAAGAAATACGTACTTGGAATGTAGGTCAGTAGATGCCATTCAATATGACATCCGGGGGAAGGTATTAGATCTATTTCGAGGCGTTTGGTAAACCTGCAGTCGGCAGCATTAAGCACGATTAAATGTAAACATAATGATACGAAAGACGACGTGATCGTTAATGAATTGAATAATTTAGTTAAAAGCTCATGTTAGTTAGGACTTCGGGATTAAACTTTGCGAATTCTCATGTTGAGCAGTAGGCAAACAACACTGGAGAAGTTGGTGGAAGAGGCATTGGACCATGCGACGATACAAAGGGAGTCAACAGAGTTAACGGAAATAGATAAGTTTGGAGTCCATTTCGATGAGTCCTCATCGGCCTTCATGCGAAATAATAGTAACGCACCAGGTGGCCAAGGCAACGAAAAAAAGGAGACGGAAGAGAAAACACAAAATGTAGGTATAAAGCAGCCTACGCCTACATGTTCTTTTTGCAAGAAGAAGAAACATCTGAGGGATGAATGTCATACACGGAGAAACACTCCGTATTGCAGTGACTGTCGTACTTGTGGACATGAACAGTGTGCAGATCGTTCGGGTCGGAATGTTTTTCCAGGATATACTGCTCCCCAAGGAAGTCAGCCACCCGTACCTCAGGTAAATGGTCAAGGTGGTATTCAGAACCAAGGCGGGGGTGCCCAAGAATTGAGATGCGATTGGTGCCATAGAGGGGGACACGTCGAGGGGAATTGTCGTGTTAAACACGATACACAAATTTTTAAAGGAAATAATGGTAATGAGAATTTTGCAAACAGGCCCGCTAAATATTGCACTTGGTGCAGAAAGGACGGACATGTTATTATGAATTGTTATGCCAAACGCAAATATGATGCATGGAACAATAATAGCAATCCACTAGGGAAATTACCAGGGGCCCAGTCAAGGCCACAAAACTGGGTACCCTTAGCAAATAGTGTAGTAAGGCCAGTAGTTGTAGGAGTTCCAAAGAGGACATTACAACAAAATAAAACAGCGAATATTATTAATGCAGAAAACGAAGAACAAAAAGTAAAAATACATATTAATGAAGATAGAAATCTTCCAACAATAACATATAAAGAACTAAATAATAATACACAACTTGACGCGAATAATGAACAGAATATAGGATTTAATGAAATTAAAAATAAACAAATTATAAAGAAAGCAAATAAAGTAAAGAAAGTAAAACCAATTGAATCGGAAGTTAAAAATATTAAAATCAAGAATAAAAGTAGATCATATAAAAATAAAGTTGTAATTAACTGCCCTGAAAATTTGGGAATTGTAGATCAAACGTCTGGCAAGACTGTGGATACATTCCGTACAGGGTAGAGTATAATATGCAATGAAGTAATTTTAATATTTCTTCTTATTATTAGCGCTATATGCTTTTTATCGTCAGAAGTGTATAATATATGCACAATTTGTAAAATTAAATTGTCTCCGATTGTTAATAATTTTAAGAGTAAATTAAGTCAAGGAAAATGGAATTAGCTTCACAATTAGGCATATATCGTAAAATATTTAACCGGCATGGAGAGTGTTTCAAGATATCCGATACGAGTGATGTGTTCATTGAAGTACCTTGCAAGGCAGCAAAGAATGGAAAACTTACTCTCTTAGTGGATTCTGGAGCTGAGGTCCGCCTGATTAAAGAAAATAGGATGGCACATTTGCCGGATTTTAATAAAAATATTCAGAAAGATCTGAGTGATGCTTATGGTGGATGCGTTAGAACCTTAGGCTCCACTAAGATTCAGCTCACATACATAGAAAACCTGAGTTTAACGCAACACGTTGTGTCACTTGAACAAGGGGTACCAGCAGATGGAATAGTCGGGCGTGACAATCTCTGGAACAGATCTATTATAAATGCGTTAAATAAAAAATTATATTTTTTGATGAAGACAAAATTCACATTGTTAAATTTCCATTAAAATCATTGCAAGGCATAGAAAATATTAATTTTAATCAGCAAATCAGGGTACAGCCCAGAACGGTCATGGTTGTATCACTGCCACTAAAAACAAGAATTCCTATTGTTTTGTTAAGCAAACAGGAAATTCATCCAGGAGTATATGTGGGAGAGAATTTAACAAATGTTAGAAGAAATACAGTTTATGCATCAATTTTAAATGCCACCGATAAGGAGGTGACCATTCATAGAAATTTCAAGCCACAATTTTCAAATTTGAGAAAATGTTCTATATAAAATAAACCGTTTTAAACCGGTATTTTTTAAACCGGTATAAAACCGAAACCGTTTATTTCGGTTGTGGATATTGGTTTATTTCTGATTTTCGTATAACGGTTTCGGTTATGGTTTCGGTTTTAAAAATGAAACGGTTTTAAACGGATATCGGTTTCGGTTACGGTTTCAATCCTTGATTTTAACGAACCCTTTTTGCTCACGACAGACGCCAGTAACGAAGCAATTGACGAGGTTCTGTCTCAAGGTGAAGTTGGAAGCGACCTTCCGATCGCGTTTGCCAGTTGGACTCTTAACACAGCGGAAACACGCTATTCTAATATAGAGAAAGAATTTTTTGCAATTGTTTGGGCAACAAAAAATGTTAGGGCATATCTTTTGGGAAGGCAATTTAAAATTTATACAGATTATCAGCCCCTAAAAGGTATTGCAAACTTAAAAGATTAGACGTCACGCCTTGCGCGTTTCCGACACAAATTATCGGAATATGATTTCGAAATTCTTTACAAACATGGAAAAAGCAATTTAAACGCGGATGCACTTAGCCGCGTAATACAGAAGAAGTAGTTGTTGTACAAACACGTTCGAAAACCATAAAAAAAGACAAGGAAGACGATAAGAAACAGTCAGAATGCGATCCTGACGATTTTATAACAAAGAAAAATGACAATATAATAATTCTAACTGAATCCCGCGACATAGAGACGACAATTAAAGATTTCCACGATTCATTATTTGGCGCATGATTAATGAAACGATCGTTTCGTAATTCGTGTAACTCTTTTGTTTGAGTTCGTGTCGGGTCGCAAAAACAACAATTTTTGGTAAAAAAAAAACTACGCCAAATTAACTAAATTTAATCACTTTTTGTTTTTGTGTGGGTCCGGTAATTACAATATAATACAAAATTAGCCAAATTTTAATTGTTTTATGGGTCGGGTAAATCCGCCGCCAAAACTTTTCGCAGTCCTTTTTATTAAAGGCTCGAAGTGACCAAATGTTCGGGTGGTGAACGGGATGGCAATTGGGCGGATTTACATATAACAAAATCTGTACCTGATTGTCCGAGTGGTGGATGACTTGATGATGTTGGGTGATGTTGCAATTCCTTTGTTGTGTAGGATTCCTCCTGTGGTTGTTGTTGTGATTGTGTTGATTGTTGGGTTTTTGTTTATTGTTTGTTTTATTGTCGCGGGGACCGATTGTCGCGTTGACGGGTTATTGTATTATATGTCCCGGTGACGAGTGTGTTTTTGTTTGCTTATTAAGTGTAAACTTTCAATGTTCGGAGACGGGTGGGTTGAGTGCGTTCGATCGGTTTTTAGTAAACGTAACGAGTGACGATCTTGCACTTTTGAACGTCTAAACTCAATGCAGCGAGTATCGCTGCAACGAGTGGGTCTGGCGGGCGTGTTCACAAACATTGTTTTTACGTTCTACGTAAACAGATTACATTAACCCATTACAACCCATTGAACCCTTTTTTGACGTTTTCTTTTAAAAATATTAGACAACACATATTAAATAAGGTTTTAAAGTGTTAAAATGTCATACGGTAAAATAGCTGACCATTTTTTCTTGGGTTTTCCAAACACTAATACCATATAAGGGTTAATCGAGAAAAGTAAAAAAAAAAAAAATGTATATAAAATATTTTTTTCGTCATATATATACTACTTGTGAGGATTTCTTAAAATCGAAATATTTCAATTAGTTGCAAATAGTTGCAGACTGGCATGTACCTAAGCAAATAGAACTACAAATAATTTTTACCTTAAATTGTTTGCATTAATGTTCTTAATATAAATACTAAAAATTATCAGATTCCAATAAAAAATGGCGATTCTACAGTGACTTGTATACAGCATTGACAATTACATTTTTTTTGGTAAAGAAAAATTCTATAAAAAGAAGCTCACTTTAGATGACCGTAGACCGCAAGCCCTTTGGTCAAATGACTTACAAAGGTAATTTTCTACATTATTGATGTGTCCAAATTACGAAAAACGAAGAAAAAAGTTTAAATTCCAAAATTTTTAGTTACGCCCAATGCGAGCCTTTTGACTATGTTTTTTACAATGTGAGACGTTTGAATACAAACACAAATTATTTTCTATTTTCTGTAAAAGTTGTTGTGAATTACTTTCTTTCCTTTCCTTATTAATATTCACTATTCACACAATGTTGGATGTTGCTGTACATATGTTGAGCAACATGTTCATAGCATTGCTCCAACGCTTCACGCTGACAACAATGATAATACTTTGGCAATGCGCTAAATCTTTGTTTAGGCCACACCTCTTTCAAGTTAGCTTACACAGTTAACAGAGGCTTGCAATATGTTAAAATAAGCTAAAATAAACAAAGCAGCGTTCTCCAACAACTAAACTATTTCGCAATTGGTGTCAGCCAAAAACTGCAAGTCGGACTTTCTTCAAAAGTCACGTACAACAAAATTGAGTGAAAGTGAAAATTCACTAGAACATTTCGAAAATAGAATTTAAGAAAAGCTTGCAACGAAGGTATTGTTAATACTTTTCGTTGCAATTTAAGAAGAGTGGTTTTGTGAGCCTCAAGTGGAGGTAGTAAAATTAACAAAATTGTTGAAACAATAAAAAGTGTTAAAACAATAAAAAGTGTTCTTTAATTAAATAAATGTAAAATAAATTCAACTCTAAAAATTCTACAACATTTGACGCAGCCGGTACGTCGGTACCAACCTCTCAGGGACCGAGAGGAGGAAGAAGGAAGGACGAGAATTAAACACTAAAATAAAATGGTAAGTGTTTGAAAATTTTATTAAAAAAAAAAAAAAGATTTAAAAATAGAATAGGATAGTTTTCAATTTTTTTATGAGTAGTGTTTTAGAAGTTTAAAAAAAAAAAACCGGGACTATTTTACAACAGAATATAGTTAAATATAAATTTATTTTTAAAATTTAAATGAATATTGTTAATATTCAATAGAATCAATTGGCATTCAATAAAAAATAAATAAATAAAATAACACTGAGATTCCGAACTACGGACCCTCCAGTGTATAACAAGTGAAAAATAAAGATTTTAAAAATTTTCTTTTGAAAATTTAAAAAGGAAAATTAACATTTCCAAATAAATAAATCGAAATATCACTAAGAGTCCAAACTAAGGACCCTCCAGTGTATAACAAATAAAAACTAAATGACTTGATTAAATTTTAAAGCGTGTGAACACAGCACTGATTGCTGTTATGATTTTAAAAATAACAAAAAATTTATATTAAAAAATCATTGTATGTTAAATTTTTTTTTACAATCTTGAGTAACCGAATATACACATACTTTTTTATATTTTATTTTATTTGGAAAAATAAAATTATTTTTATTTTTCCAATGTTATAGAAAACAGATTTGAAAAAAATATATACTTCAATATAAATAAACTAAATGAAATTGATTTTTTTTTATTAAAAGATAAAGATAACGTTTTAAATTGATTGAAAATATTTAATGGCAGATGCTAATGAATTAAATGTGTATATTCAAAAGCAATCTAGCGAATTGGACAGATTTGTTGAAAAATTATGGTCGCAATTACTAAATAAAGATAGTACAGCATTATTAAGAGATAATATATCAAGAATTCTGCATTTATCTAAATTAGAGGAGGCAGATAAAATAGTAGAAGAGTTACTAAATTTCCAGAATTTAAAAATTAAATCTGTTTTAGCAGAAAATGTTGAATTAGAAAGATTAGTTGACGGTTGAGAAAACGTTTAAACGATTATTTTTTAAAACGTACAGCAGAGTTAGAAGAAACAGCTAAAATAGATGAGGAAAACATAAAATTAAGAAATTTATTGAAAGAAAAGAATATTTCTGAGGAATCAATAAATAATTCTGTCAGACGCCAGGAAAGGAAGGAGTACGCGACGTTGTAGGAAGCAAACAACAAAATACAGGAGTTGAACGAGGAAGTTAAGACAGCGCACGAGACATTCTTATACCACAAGAATACCATAGAAAGTGATGACATCACAACACAGGGCAACATGGGATTAGGCGAAGTCGCGAAATTCGTTAAAAATACGGTGCCAGATTTTGCAGGTGCAGACTCATCATCGCTGAGGACGGATCTTCACCGTTTTATTGAAGGATGTGAAGTGGTGAGGGCAGAACTGAAGCCTGAACAAATGAAAGAGTTTATTAAAGGCGTTAGGGTTCGGTTACAGGGAGATGCTTTTGACTTAGTAAGTTCAAAGGAGTTTGACACAATAGATGATTTATACAATCTGTTAATGAATACGTACTTGGAATGTAGTTCAATAGATGCCATTCAATGTGACATTAGAAAGGCATCTCAGTATCCGGGGGAAGGTATTAGATCTTTCTCGAGGCGTTTGGTTAACCTGCAGTGGGCAGCATTAAGCACGATTAAATGTAAATATAATGATACGAAAGACGACGTGTTCGTGAATGAATTGAATAATATAGTTAAAAGCTCATTTTAGTTAGGACTTCGGGATTACACTTTGCGAATGCTCATGTTGAGCAGTAAGCAAACAACACTGGAGATATTGGTGGAAGAGACATTGGGCCATGCGACGATACAAAGGGAGTCAGCAGAGTTAACGGGCATATACAAGTTTGGAGTCCACTTCAATGAGCCCTCATCGGCCTTCATACCAAATAATAGTAATGCATCAGGTGGCCAAGGCAATGAAAAAAAGGAGACGGAAGAGAAAACACAAAATGTAGGTATAATGCAGCCTACGCCTACATGTTCTTTTTGCAAGAAGAAGGGACATCTGAGGGATGAATGTCATACACGGAGAAACACTCCGTATTGCAGTGACTGTCGTACTTATGGACATGAACAGTGTGCACTTCGTTCGGGTCGGAATGTTTTTCCAGGACATACTGCTCCCCAAGGAAGTCAGCCACCCGTACCTCAGGTAAATGGTCAAGGTGGTATCCAGAACCAAGTCGGGGGTGCTCCAGGATTGAGATGCGATTGGTGCCATAGAGGAGGACACGTCGAGGGGGATTGTCGTGTTAAACGCGATACACAAGTTTTCTAAGGAAATAATGGTAATGGGAATTTTGCAAACAGGCCTGCTAAATATTGCACTTGGTGCAGAAAAGACGGACATGTTATTATGAGTTGTTATGCCAAACGCAAATATGATGCATGGTACAATAATAGCACTCCGCAGGGAAACTACCAGGGGCCCAGTCAAGGCCACTAAACTGGGGACCCTTAGCAAATAGTGTAGTAAGGCCAGTAGTTGTAGAAGTTCCAAATAGCACACTACAACAAAATAAAACAGCGAATATTATTAATGCAGAAAACGAAGAACAAAAAGTAAAAATACATATTAATGAAAATAGAAATCTTCCAACAATAACATATAAAGAACTAAATAATAATACACAACTTGACGCGAATAATGAACAGAATATAGGATTTAATGAAATTAAAAATAAACAAATTATAAAGAAAGCAAATAAAGTAAAGAAAGTAAAACCAATTGAATCGGAAGTTAAAAATATTAAAATCAAGAATAAAAGAAGATCATATAAAAATAAAGTTGTAATTAACTGCCCTGAAAATTTGGGAATTGTAGATCAAACGTCTGGCAAGACTGTGGATACATTCCGTACAGGGTAGAGTATAATATGCAATGAAGTAATTTTAATATTTCTTCTTATTATTAGCGCTATATGCGTTTTATCGTCAGAAGTGTATAATATATGCACAATTTGTAAAATTAAATTGTCTCCGATTGTTAATAATTTTAAGAGTAAATTAAGTCAAGGAAAATGGAATTAGCTTCACAATTAGGCATATATCGTAAAATATTTAACCGGCATGGAGAGTGTTTCAAGATATCCGATACGAGTGATGTGTTCATTGAAGTACCTTGCAAGGCAGCAAAGAATGGAAAACTTACTCTCTTAGTGGATTCTGGAGCTGAGGTCCGCCTGATTAAAGAAAATAGGATGGCACATTTGCCGGATTTTAATAAAAATATTCAGAAAGATCTGAGTGATGCTTATGGTGGATGCGTTAGAACCTTAGGCTCCACTAAGATTCAGCTCACATACATAGAAAACCTGAGTTTAACGCAACACGTTGTGTCACTTGAACAAGGGGTACCAGCAGATGGAATAGTCGGGCGTGACAATCTCTGGAACAGATCTATTATAAATGCGTTAAATAAAAAATTATATTTTTTGATGAAGACAAAATTCACATTGTTAAATTTCCATTAAAATCATTGCAAGGCATAGAAAATATTAATTTTAATCAGCAAATCAGGGTACAGCCCAGAACGGTCATGGTTGTATCACTGCCACTAAAAACAAGAATTCCTATTGTTTTGTTAAGCAAACAGGAAATTCATCCAGGAGTATATGTGGGAGAGAATTTAACAAATGTTAGAAGAAATACAGTTTATGCATCAATTTTAAATGCCACCGATAAGGAGGTGACCATTCATAGAAATTTCAAGCCACAATTTTCAAATTTGAGAAAATGTTCTATATAAAATAAACCGTTTTAAACCGGTATTTTTTAAACCGGTATAAAACCGAAACCGTTTATTTCGGTTTTGGATATTGGTTTATTTCTGATTTTCGTATAACGGTTTCGGTTATGGTTTCGGTTTTAAAAATGAAACGGTTTTAAACGGATATCGGTTTCGGTTACGGTTTCAATCCTTGATTTTAACGAACCCTTTTTGCTCACGACAGACGCCAGTAACGAAGCAATTGACGAGGTTCTGTCTCAAGGTGAAGTTGGAAGCGACCTTCCGATCGCGTTTGCCAGTTGGACTCTTAACACAGCGGAAACACGCTATTCTAATATAGAGAAAGAATTTTTTGCAATTGTTTGGGCAACAAAAAATTTTAGGGCATATCTTTTGGGAAGGCAATTTAAAATTTATACAGATTATCAGCCCCTAAAAGGTATTGCAAACTTAAAAGATTAGACGTCACGCCTTGCGCGTTTCCGACACAAATTATCGGAATATGATTTCGAAATTCTTTACAAACATGGAAAAAGCAATTTAAACGCGGATGCACTTAGCCGCGTAATACAGAAGAAGTAGTTGTTGTACAAACACGTTCGAAAACCATAAAAAAAGACAAGGAAGACGATAAGAAACAGTCAGAATGCGATCCTGACGATTTTATAACAAAGAAAAATGACAATATAATAATTCTAACTGAACCCCGCGACATAGAGACGACAATTAAAGATTTCCACGATTCATTATTTGGCGCATGATTAATGAAACGATCGTTTCGTAATTCGTGTAACTCTTTTGTTTGAGTTCGTGTCGGGTCGCAAAAACAACAATTTTTGGTAAAAAAAAAACTACGCCAAATTAACTAAATTTAATCACTTTTTGTTTTTGTGTGGGTCCGGTAATTACAATATAATACAAAATTAGCCAAATTTTAATTGTTTTATGGGTCGGGTAAATCCGCCGCCAAAACTTTTCGCAGTCCTTTTTATTAAAGGCTCGAAGTGACCAAATGTTCGGGTGGTGAACGGGATGGCAATTGGGCGGATTTACATATAACAAAATCTGTACCTGATTGTCCGAGTGGTGGATGACTTGATGATGTTGGGTGATGTTGCAATTCCTTTGTTGTGTAGGATTCCTCCTGTGGTTGTTGTTGTGATTGTGTTGATTGTTGGGTTTTTGTTTATTGTTTGTTTTATTGTCGCGGGGACCGATTGTCGCGTTGACGGGTTATTGTATTATATGTCCCGGTGACGAGTGTGTTTTTGTTTGCTTATTAAGTGTAAACTTTCAATGTTCGGAGACGGGTGGGTTGAGTGCGTTCGATCGGTTTTTAGTAAACGTAACGAGTGACGATCTTGCACTTTTGAACGTCTAAACTCAATGCAGCGAGTATCGCTGCAACGAGTGGGTCTGGCGGGCGTGTTCACAAACATTGTTTTTACGTTCTACGTAAACAGATTACATTAACCCATTACAACCCATTGAACCCTTTTTTGACGTTTTCTTTTAAAAATATTAGACAACACATATTAAATAAGGTTTTAAAGTGTTAAAATGTCATACGGTAAAATAGCTGACCATTTTTTCTTGGGTTTTCCAAACACTAATACCATATAAGGGTTAATCGAGAAAAGTAAAAAAAAAAAAATGTATATAAAATATTTTTTTCGTCATATATATACTACTTGTGAGGATTTCTTAAAATCGAAATATTTCAATTAGTTGCAAATAGTTGCAGACTGGCATGTACCTAAGCAAATAGAACTACAAATAATTTTTACCTTAAATTGTTTGCATTAATGTTCTTAACATAAATACTAAAAATAATCAGATTCCAATAAAAAATGGCGATTCTACAGCGACTTGTATACAGCATTGACAATTACATTTTTTTTGGTAAAGAAAAATTCTATAAAAAAAAGCTCACTTTAGATGACCGTAGACCGCAAGCCCTTTGGTCAAATGACTTACAAAGGTAATTTTCTACATTATTGATGTGTCCAAATTACGAAAAACGAAGAAAAAAGTTTAAATTCCAAAATTTTTAGTTACGCCCAATGCGAGCCTTTTGACTATGTTTTTTACAATGTGAGACGTTTGAATACAAACACAAATTATTTTCTATTTTCTGTAAAAGTTGTTGTGAATTACTTTCTTTCCTTTCCTTATTAATATTCACTATTCACACAATGTTGGATGTTGCTGTATATATGTTGAGCAACATGTTCATAGCATTGCTCCAACGCTTCACGCTGACAACAATGATAATACTTTGGCAATGCGCTAAATCTTTGTTTAGTTAGCTTACACAGTTAACAGAGGCTTGCAATATGTTAAAATAAGCTAAAATAAACAAAGCAGCGTTCTCCAACAACTAAACTATTTCGCAATTGGTGTCAGCCAAAAACTGCAAGTCGGACTTTCTTCAAAAGTCACGTACAACAAAATTGAGTGAAAGTGAAAATTCACTAGAACATTTCGAAAATAGAATTTAAGAAAAGCTTGCAACGAAGGTATTGTTAATACTTTTCGTTGCAATTTAAGAAGAGTGGTTTTGTGAGCCTCAAGTGGAGGTAGTAAAATTAACGAAATTGTTGAAACAATAAAAAGTGTTAAAACAATAAAAAGTGTTCTTTAATTAAATAAATGTAAAATAAATTCAACTCTAAAAATTCTACAACATTTGACGCAGCCGGTACGTCGGTACCAACCTCTCAGGGACCGAGAGGAGGAAGAAGGAAGGACGAGAATTAAACACTAAAATAAAATGGTAAGTGTTTGAAAATTTTATTAAAAAAAAAAAAAAGATTTAAAAATAGAATAGGATAGTTTTCAATTTTTTTATGAGTAGTGTTTTAGAAGTTTAAAAAAAAAGAACCGGGACTATTTTACAACAGAATATAGTTAAATATAAATTTATTTTTAAAATTTAAATGAATATTGTTAATATTCAATAGAATCAATTGGCATTCAATAAAAAATAAATAAATAAAATAACACTGAGATTCCGAACTACGGACCCTCCAGTGTATAACAAGTGAAAAATAAAGATTTTAAAAATTTTCTTTTGAAAATTTAAAAAGGAAAATTAACATTTCCAAATAAATAAATCGAAATATCACTAAGAGTCCAAACTAAGGACCCTCCAGTGTATAACAAATAAAAACTAAATGACTTGATTAAATTTTAAAGCGTGTGAACACAGCACTGATTGCTGTTATGATTTTAAAAATAACAAAAAATTTACATTAAAAAATCATTGTATGTTAAATTTTTTTTTACAATCTTGAGTAACCGAATATACACATACTTTTTTATATTTTATTTTATTTGGAAAAATAAAATTATTTTTATTTTTCCAATGTTATAGAAAACAGATTTGAAAAAAATATATACTTCAATATAAATAAACTAAATGAAATTGATTTTTTTTTATTAAAAGATAAAGATAACGTTTTAAATTGATTGAAAATATTTAATGGCAGATGCTAATGAATTAAATGTGTATATTCAAAAGCAATCTAGCGAATTGGACAGATTTGTTGAAAAATTATGGTCGCAATTACTAAATAAAGATAGTACAGCATTATTAAGAGATAATATATCAAGAATTCTGCATTTATCTAAATTAGAGGAGGCAGATAAAATAGTAGAAGAGTTACTAAATTTCCAGAATTTAAAAATTAAATCTGTTTTAGCAGAAAATGTTGAATTAGAAAGATTAGTTGACGGTTGAGAAAACGTTTAAACGATTATTTTTTAAAACGTACAGCAGAGTTAGAAGAAACAGCTAAAATAGATGAGGAAAACATAAAATTAAGAAATTTATTGAAAGAAAAGAATATTTCTAAGGAATCAATAAATAATTCTGTCAGACGCCAGGAAAGGAAGGAGTACGCGACGTTGTAGGAAGCGAACAACAAAATACAGGAGTTGAACGAGGAAGTTAAGACAGCGCACGAGACATCCTTATACCACAAGAATACCATAGAAAGTGATGACATCACAACACAGGGCAACATGGGATTAGGCGAAGTCGCGAAATTCGTTAAAAATACGGTGCCAGATTTTGCAGGTGCAGACTCATCATCGCTGAGGACGGATCTTCACCGTTTTATTGAAGGATGTGAAGTGGTGAGGGCAGAACTGAAGCCTGAACAAATGAAAGAGTTTATTAAAGGCGTTAGGGTTCGGTTACAGGGAGATGCTTTTGACTTAGTAAGTTCAAAGGAGTTTGACACAATAGATGATTTATACAATCTGTTAATGAATACGTACTTGGAATGTAGGTCAATAGATGCCATTCAATGTGACATTAGAAAGGCATCTCAGTATCCGGGGGAAGGTATTAGATCTTTCTCGAGGCGTTTGGTTAACCTGCAGTGGGCAGCATTAAGCACGATTAAATGTAAATATAATGATACGAAAGACGACGTGTTCGTGAATGAATTGAATAATATAGTTAAAAGCTCATTTTAGTTAGGACTTCGGGATTACACTTTGCGAATGCTCATGTTGAGCAGTAAGCAAACAACACTGGAGATATTGGTGGAAGAGACATTGGGCCATGCGACGATACAAAGGGAGTCAGCAGAGTTAACGGGCATATACAAGTTTGGAGTCCACTTCAATGAGCCCTCATCGGCCTTCATACCAAATAATAGTAATGCATCAGGTGGCCAAGGCAATGAAAAAAAGGAGACGGAAGAGAAAACACAAAATGTAGGTATAATGCAGCCTACGCCTACATGTTCTTTTTGCAAGAAGAAGGGACATCTGAGGGATGAATGTCATACACGGAGAAACACTCCGTATTGCAGTGACTGTCGTACTTATGGACATGAACAGTGTGCACTTCGTTCGGGTCGGAATGTTTTTCCAGGACATACTGCTCTCCAAGGAAGTCAGCCACCCGTACCTCAGGTAAATGGTCAAGGTGGTATCCAGAACCAAGTCGGGGGTGCTCCAGGATTGAGATGCGATTGGTGCCATAGAGGAGGACACGTCGAGGGGGATTGTCGTGTTAAACGCGATACACAAGTTTTCTAAGGAAATAATGGTAATGGGAATTTTGCAAACAGGCCTGCTAAATATTGCACTTGGTGCAGAAAAGACGGACATGTTATTATGAGTTGTTATGCCAAACGCAAATATGATGCATGGTACAATAATAGCACTCCGCAGGGAAACTACCAGGGGCCCAGTCAAGGCCACTAAACTGGGGACCCTTAGCAAATAGTGTAGTAAGGCCAGTAGTTGTAGAAGTTCCAAATAGCACACCACAACAAAATAAAACAGCGAATATTATTAACGCAGAAAATGTAGAATAAAAAGTAAAAATACATATTAATGAAGATAGAAATCTTCCAACAAAAACATATAATGAACTAAATAGTAATAATTCACAACTTGACACGAATAATGAGCAAAATATAGAAATTAAGGACATTAAAAATAAACAAATTATAAAAAAAAAAACAAATAAAGTAAAGAAAGTAAAACCAATTGAATCGGAAGTTAAAAATATTAAAATCAAGAATAATAAAATCAAAAGTAAATCAAATAAAAAGAAAGTCGTAATTAACTGCCCTGAAAATCTGGCAATTGTAGATCAAACGTCTGGCAAGACTGTGGATACATTCCGTACAGGTGCGAGTATAATTTGTAATGAAGTAATTTCAATATTTCTTTTTATTATTAGCGTTATGTGCGTTTTATCGTCAGAAATGTATAATAACTTCACGATTTGTAAAATTAAATTGTCTTCAATTGCTAATAATTTTAAGAGTAAATTTATGTCGAGAAAAATAAAATTAACTTCACAATTAGGCATGCATCGTAAAATATTCAACCGGCATGGAGAGTGTTTCAAGATATCCGATACGAGTGATGTGTTCATTGAAGTACCTTGCGAGGCAGCAAAAAATGGAAAACTTATTCTGTTAGTGGATTCTGAAGATGAGGCCAGCCTGATTAAAAAAATAGTATAATAAAAATATTCAGAAGGATCTGAGTGATGCTTTTGATGGATGCGTTAGAACCTTAGGCTCCACTAAGATTCAGCACACAAACATAGAAAACCTGAGTTTAACGCTACACGTTGTGTCACTTGAACAAGAGGTACCAGCAGATGGAATAGTCGGGCGTGACAATCTCTGGAACAGATCTATAGTAAATGCGTTAAATAAAAAAATTACATTTTTTGATGAAGACAAAAATCATCTTGTTAAATTTCCATTAAAATCATTGCAAGACATAAAAAATATTAATTTTAATCAACAATTCTGGGTACAGCCCAGAACAGCCATGGTTGTATCTCTGCCGTTAAGAACAAGAATTCCTATAGTTTTGTTGCACAAACAGGAAATTCAGCCAGGAGTATATTTGGAAGAGAGTTTAACAAACGTTAGAAGAAATAGAGTATATGCATCAATTTTAAATGCCACCGATAAGGAGGTAACCATTGATAGCAATTTCAGGCCACAATTTTCAAATTTTAACAAATATAAAGAAGCAACAAAGGCGAGTTCTACAATAAATACAATAAACTCGGTTAATATAAAAAATAGAATTGATAGATTATTAGGGAATGTAAAGATCGATGAATCATTAAATAAAGAAGAAGTTGCATCTTTGCAAAATATTTGCTTGTCATATCATGACGTTTTACATTTGGAAGGGAATGAATTAACATTCACTCCGATATTAAAACATGAAATACCCACACAATGGAATCAGCCACCAATAAATCTGAAACAGTATAAACTTCCTCATATGCATAGAAATGAGATTAATAGACAAGTATCAAAGATGTTAGACGACGGAATTATTTCACCAAGCATGTCGCCTTGGAATTCCCCATTATTATTGGAACCTAAAAAGGGCGATAAAGATGCCAATAAGAAATGGAGACTACCACGAATAGATGAGATTTTAGACCAGTTAGGTCATAGTTGGTATTTTTCAACACTAGATTTAGCCAGTGGTTACCATCAGGTTCTAGTTGAAGATAGTGACAAAGAAAAAATGCTTTCAGTACAGGTCTTGGTCATTTTGATATTGTATTGACTGTTTCGTTTATTTAGATGACATAGTGGTTTATGGAAATAATTTAGCAGAACACGAGCATAAGCTATGCAAAGTTTTGCAAAAGCTGATAGAACATAATTTGAAATTAAATACAGAGAAATGTCAGTTTTTACGACGCGAGGTTATATATTTAGGACATAAGTGTTCTGAGTTAGGTGCCCTACCAGACCCAGCAAAAGTAGAGTGTGTAAAAAATATTCCAGTTCCGAAAAACAGGAAGGAAGTTCAAGCATTTTTAGGCGTAATTAATTATTACTGAAAATTTATAGGAGATATGGCGAAACTGTCATTACCAATAAACTGTTTGCTTTAAAAGGACGCTAAGATCATATGGAATGACAATTGTCAGAATTCGTTTTTAAAACTTTAGGAGGCAATTATGTCACCACCCATACTAGCGTATCCGGATTTTAACGAACCCATTTTGATCACGACAGACGCCAGCAACGAAGCAATTGGCGCGGTTCTTTCGCAAGGTGAAGTTGGAAGCGACCGTCTGATCGCGTTTGCCAGTAGGTCTCTCAACGATGCGGAAACACGCTACTCTACTATAGAGAAAGAATTTTTGGCAATTGTTTGGGCAACAAAAAATTTTAGGGCATATCTTTTGGGAAGGCAATTTAAAATTTATACAGATTATCAGCCCCTAAAAGGTATTGCAAACTTAAAAGATCAGACGTCACGCCTTGCGCGTTTCCGACACAAATTATCGGAATATGATTTCGAAATTCTTTACAAACATGGAAAAAGTAATTTAAACGCTGATGCGCTTAGCCGCATACCGAATAATACTGAAAAGATAGTTGTAGTACAAACACGTTCAAAAAACATGAAAAGAGACAAGGAAGACGATAAGAAACAGTCAGAATGCGATCCTGACGATTTGATGACAAAGGAAAATGACAATATAATAATTCTAACTGAACCCCGGGACATAGAGACGGTAAATAAGGATTTTCACGATTCACCGTTAGGTGGTCACCAATGTGGCGTAAAAACATTTTTAAGAATTCGGCAACAGTACCGATGGAAGGGTATGCAGAAGCAAATAAAGGATTATGTGAAAAATTGTTCAAAATGTCAGGTAAACAAGAGTTCAAGGCTGACGAAGATGCCAATGGTTCTAACTGATACGCCAGTCAGACCCTTTGACAAAGTGTACATGGACCTGGACCCTAAGTTATCTCCAATTTGGAAGGGACTCTGCGTGGTCGTAGATGGAAGTGGGCCAGTGACCACGACGATATTGATCAAAAACAAAGATAAGAAAATTCACAATAATTTCTTAAAGGCATATCACAAATAGTGTATGCCGTTAAAACTAAAAATATAATATTACCCTAGGTTAGAACCCATAAAAGTAACAATATAAAACCAATTAGCTATGCGTTGACAATTAAACTCGTAGATTGCAACGTTATGAAAACATTATGCAACATATAGAAAAAATAAATCTAACCATAAGATATAGAGTAATCATTAAATAAAACATTAAATAAGTCGTCATTCAGAGGAAGAAATAAATATATATAGTTTAGGAAAACAGTAAGTAACAAACAAAAGAAAAAATATAACAATAAAAAAATAAAAAACATAGGACATATTAAAAACGACTGCTTGATTAAAAATGATTTGTATACCCTACACTAAGAGTGAAAGGGTATATTCAGTTTGGTACGCCGTTTGTAAAACCCAGAAGGAAGCATCTCCGGTATGGAAAAGTATATATATTCTTGATCAGCATGACCTCCTGAGTCGATTTAGCGATGTCCGTCTGTCCGTCTGTCTGTCCGTCTGTCTGTTGAAATCCCTACTACTTTTAAAATTGAAGAGCTAGATAAATGAAACTTATAACTTAGATTACTAATATACCTACGCTGTATGTGCGAGATCGGTCCATTGTGACCAATGATCCGACCACTTATGTTCAAATACCTCATATAAAATGTACGTATAAAGATCAATTTTTATGTATACGTGCTTAGGTAAACTTTTTTGGTCAAATATATATTGACATCATGCTCAAATACATGATAATAAAGTTTTCCGGAGAAAAGACTTGTGGTTCACAAAAAAAAAAATTGAAATTCGGTACACCTACCCATTTGTAAATATGGGTATCAAATGAATTGAAATTCTTCAGCGATTGAATGAAGGATTCGTATACTCTGGTGACCTATATATCACTTTGAATGGTAACCACACATATGTGTAGGGTATTTATATTCGGCATAGACCGACTATAATTTTGATAATCCTAACTATCATAATTACACCTACTTTAAAATTTCCCATGTGATCTAACCTTCCCAACTGGTTAGATTTGCGGAGTACTTTTTTAGAATTTTATTGCGCATAATGAATAGAAATACATTTTAATATAACTGTGGACAACATACAGCATAATACCATGATGTAATTATCATTATAACACTTAAATTACACGATTTAATATTCAAAAATTTTAAATAATAGACGTTAAACGTGGACTTTGAGTTAGCCCATTACTTCATGTTTGCCAATCTTGGAAGTTGTGATACTGTTGTCGTCGTACTCGTTGCAAGTAGTCGTTGAAGACTACAGTTTTAGCTTGCTAACTGCGGCTTGGTAACAACGATTTGTCCTCTGGTCTCCATTTCGTTTAAAAATGAATGCGAGACATTGAGCCTGTGGAAATTAAATTAATAGACTTTTTACGAGACTAAATCGCAAAAAAAGCATTCACCTGCGATATTAAAACCTATGCGTAAGCGCTCTATCTGCTTAGCGTTGAGGGGATCGATAGTTTAGCTTGGGTTCCTCGCTATCTTTGTAGGCGATACATAGCAGAATGTGAGACATCGGAACTGTAGAAATTAATTGATGAATAAAATGTCTACGATACTCAATCGCAAAAAATACTCACTCACGCATATCCGCATGCATATCATTCATCGAGTCAATTCGTATATGCTTGGCTTCCTTGCGATTCTTCTGTAGCGATAGATTTGGTAGGCGAGACACCCGCTGACCATCGACTCTTGTGCGGCAGTCACGGATTTGTCAACGTGCACTCGTTGAGCATTTTCACTGCTTGGCGAGTGTAACGCGTTGCTCGAGATCGTCAATTTGGATTTTCACTTTGCTGACGCCGAGACCGCGAACTTTTCAAGCTTATTCAAATACCGGACACAATCCGAAAAGATGCGGCGAAGCTCAATTTATTTGACAACAAACGTATGAAGACAAACAATTTTTAATACTGAACATTTCTGAAGTTTCATTTTTTATTCGTCAAAAATGAGCAACCCAAACAATACCTATAAACTACCTAAAAATGTGTTCAGAACGAAAATAAAATCTAAAAAGTTTTTGCCCACCTCTGCCTACCTATTTCATACTATAAAGCTACTTTTAAAAACTTCAAAACACAAATTTCATTATAATGTTTTTGCCTGCTACAGTCAGGCTACCTATCCAGTCCATATCCCTGCTATAAAGCTACTTCTAAAATTTTTAAAAAATGTTTTTGCCTGCTACAGACAGGCCACCTTTCCCTTTCAATTGGCTGCTATAAAGATGCTTTTAAAATTTAAAAAAAAACGAAACTTTCAAAATAACGCCTTTGCATGCTAGGGGCAGGCTTGAACATGTTAGTTTCCTGCGTAAATGCTGCTATAGGGAGCCTGCTTATTTTCAAAAATTCAAAATGCCTGCTATGCAATGTGTATTTCCGACCATATTTATGTGAGTTTTCCTGAAAACTGCTACTATAATACCAGTTTCATTGCATATTTTTTGTCTCGGGCATATGCTATGTGTACGAACGTATGAATACCAACATAAAAAACATAGAACATATTAAAAACAATAATTTAGTAATAAAAAAAAATAAAAAAATATCTATATAATTATTATAGGAGAAGAACTTATAATTTCAAAGTTAGAAAAATTGAAAAATAAATAAAAAATAAATTAAGCAAAGGCAATAAATTGCCTTCATATAAAATGAAATAAAAATTCGTCATAAAATTGTCGTATTCAATGCAGATAACGCAAACCAACAATTGCATTACTGACCTATTTTTAATAGCGCAAGCTAACCTTGAAAGGGTCATTACATATATATATATATATATATATATATATATATATATATATATATATATATATATATATATATATATATATATATATATAATTAATTAATTCAACAATTTTTGAGAAAATTTAAAATAATAAATGTATGTATATACAATATATTTAATGTACAATATATTCTATATACATATATATTTATATATAAAAAAAAAATATTTTAATTTTTATCTAACAATTCTTTTTGTTTTGGAAATTTAAATTTGTATTGGAAATTAAATAAATTTTTAAACTAAATTAACACAGTTCAAAAAATAAATTTTTATATATAATAAATTCAACAATTCTTGAGAAAATTTTAAATAATATATATGTATATGCAAATGTGCAATATATTCTATGTACATATATATATATTTAAAAAAAAAAAAATTATATGAAATAATTTTTTTTCATTTTTGCGCATTGAAGGGGGATTGAATCCGCCGCATTGAGTTCCTCCGCATATAAGACGACGATCTTAGCAATAGGGCTAAATACATAATTACACTAAAATTACACTAAGTTCATAAAAGCTAGTACTACACTAAATAGTAATACTTCAAATAATGTGCACACTATATTTCAAGTAATTTAAGTATTTAAAATAAATCATTTAGCACACGCCATGTTACATGAACAATTATATATTATACGAAAATCAGAAAAATCGAAATTTGTGTTTTGTATGCGAATGCAATAAGTGCACCACTAATGGGAATTGTATTTTAATAATGAGGATTCGTTCATATAGCCACTACGGATATATTGGACAAAGGGGAGTGGCAAAACCAAACTTTTTTAAATGCTATTACTCCTGACTTCCTAAGAGGAGATTTTAATAATGTGACGCGATAAGTTTTTCCCTTTTTCACATGTCGAAGATGTAAGTAAGGGCATTTTAGTTTGTAGCATTACAAACTATCTGGATATAAGAAACTGCATATTTCTGCAAAAGTTGTTATATTCCAAAACTCCATCATATTTTTCTGATATGCTTTGTTTTAGCGTTTCAAATAGAAGCCTCAATTTTCGAAAAAATTCGACTCTGGAATTCATTACCACTTAATATTTAAAATATAAACAGAACATGTAGATTTAGGTATTATATACCAATCCATTTTTCAGAACAATAATTTATTAACATACTAAATCTACTATTTATAAGTAATACCTGAGACAGACATCTAGTAAAGTTATTATAATAACAATACTATAATATTCTAAATACCAGATAGGTTACAGACATTACGTAGTATAGTTTGCGTAGTAAATAAAATTATAGCATTTTCATTTTTGTTGGGTACCACGGTTACTAGAGAATATTTTATTCTAGTCAGCTGTAAAGATCACTATTTTTAGAAGGTCGCGACAATTTTTATTTTTTGTTTTTCTATTACAGACTTCTAATAAAAGTGAAAACAACGTTTTTTTACGCGATAGGTTTTCTTTACATGCAGATCCTCAGTGGACACTTATATTTTTTGTTAATATTGTAGCTTTATTACATTGAAATTTGCAAAGTCGTGGTCATTTTATGCTTGTGCTGTCAATTAAATGCAGTTCAATAAAATTCAGTTTCTAACATTAATTTTTCAATAAAATTTTGAAAAACAATTTCAAATTATTTATTTATTTTTTGGAATTTATTATGACATTTCAGTACAAACAGCTCTTTTGACAAAAAGCTTTCGGAAAGCTTTTAAAATTTGGCTGTGTTTAAATGAAAACTACAAAAATACTACGAATAGTTTCATGGTATTTGTACCAGCCAAATACTACAATGAAATCAAGGAATACCACAAAAATATTATAATATTTTGAGACACACATCTGGTATTTCAAATACTATGGTATGAATACCAGATGTCTGTCACAGGTATTACCACACATCTAATTTCTCTTTAAATATGTTAAATTGAAGCATTGGGTGCAATAAGGGCGTTAGGTATCATAACGCCCTTTTTGCAATATTCACACCGAATGATCCCATCAGTGCCTTCTACCATCCTAAGAAATCCCAGATCGATATCATACAGTTTTTTTGTCGTTTTATATTTTTAATTTTTTTACAGAGTCAGTTTTCAACAGAGTAAATTTACTTTTGAGCCATTTTGACCGTAATTTAACTATATCCATTCATTTCTATAAGTATATCTAGACTATGCACAATAATCTTTATTTTTTACATTTATGTAATGATTAAAGCTCCAAAACTTAATACGCCCAAATTTTATTACTCCTTTTATGCAATAAGAGCGTATAAATCATTTATTTTAATTAATTATTTTATATATTATTAGGAGCTTTAAAACAAATTTGAAAAGTAAGCATAATAAAGCCAAAAGTTCAAATTTTATTGAAAAATTTGAATCAATAATATTGGTTCATTATTTTTGAGATACGGACATGCACATACTTTAGACGCAAATATCTCATAACTTACTTTTTCAGATAACGCACTTATTGCACCCAACGCTTCAATTATAAGTACAATTATAAGTACAATTTTTGATTTATTCTTAATTTTGAATTTTTAAATTTTTACTATTTTATAATCTGACCTTTTGATTATCTACGTAATTTTGATTTTGTTGAACTGTAAAATAATCACTTATTATTGTACAAATATGTAAAACAAATCAAAAAAATATACACATAAACATCGACCCGGTGAAGCTGTGCACATGTCTAGCTAGTATATATACAACGAAAAAAAAACTGTATAAAAAGGAAGTAAAATGTCTTTAAAATAAATACATATGTATTTGATTTACGTCCATACACAAATGCATTTGTTTTTACTTCATTGATATAGTTATTTTGTATGCAATTAACTACATAATTTTACTGCATTTATATACGATTTTTAATACATTTGTATTGAAAATCACTACATTTTGTCTTTTATAATAAGTCCGAAATATGTAGATACATTACTAAATCTTCATTTATTTCAACTACATTCCGTATTTATTTAACACCAATATGTATGGTATGGTGAAACAACACAATTTTAAGTTATTAGCTAAAAATCATCTTTTCAGATGGTGTTGTTTCAAAGAATTGGACATATCTGAAATGTTTAAAATAATATATATTAAATATTGACATTTTATCTTTAACTACACCAAAATATGTAAAGGGGTGGTGTAAGACGGACGGAGAATCATGGAAAGGCGACACTTTAGAAATTAGACAAAACTTTGACCTTTAACGAATGAATTTGGGTGACAGAATTTTTAGAATATTAGGAGACAGTACCACACGGCAGCAATTAAACTCGAACCGGCGACAAATTAATATAATAACAACCCTGATCATTTATTTCCCGGTAACAACGATATCGGCTACTATTCGTTTCAAAATCGGTTAATTAACGTGTGACTACAATTCATGTATCCAACGAAACGTTGAGTACGCTTGTTTTGAGAGTTGTTTCATAAGGTACAAAAAAAGAAATTACGAAAAAAATTACAAAAAATGAAACAAAAAATAGTTGGCAAAACAAAAATATTGAACAAACGTTCGAATCAAAGAGCAAAACGGACGAAACGTTTTAAATACGTTATACTAGAGTGGTTCAAACAAACGACTTTTTCGAAATTCCCACGGAACCCCCCCTAAAAAATTGAAGCACATAAAAAAAGTAATTCACAAAAAAATTTGGACGAATCGAAAAATGTTTAGAGGTCGCGCATCGCGATTTTCTGTTTTTATCCAATTTAAAATCATTAGTAGGTAGGTCTGATTAAAGTTGAATACATTTTTTATTTTTGGTTGGATTTTGATTAAAAAAAAAAAAATCGCGATCGCGACCTCTAAACGTTTTTCGAATTGGCCAACACTTTTTGTGAATTACTTTTTTAATGTGCTCAAACTTTTTGAGGGGGATCCCGTGGGAATTTCGAAAAAGACGTTTTTTTTGAACCACTAGCTTTTAAATTCTATTTTCACAATGTTCTAGTGAATTTTCACTTTCACTCAATTTTGGTGTACGTGACTTTTGAAGAAAGTCCGATTTGCTGTTATTGGCTGACACCAATTGCGAAATAGTATAATTGTTGGAGAACGCTGCTTTGTTTATTTTAACATAGCTTATTTTAACATATTGCAAGCCTCTGTTAACTGTGTTAGCTAACTTGAAAGAGGTGTGGCCTAAACAAAGCTTTAGCGCATTGCCAAAGTATTATCATTGTTGTCAGCGTGAAGCGTTGGAGCAATGCTATGAACATGTTGCTCAACATATGTACAGCAACATCCAAAATTGTGTGAATAGTGAATATTAATTAGGAAAAGAAAAATGTTGTGAAGTAATTCACAACATTCCTCCCCCCTTATGGAAAAAAAATTATTATTAATATTTGGATTAATGATAATTTTTTACTATATGTCTTAAAAATATTTTTGAATATATAATAATGATGTGTTCTTAGAATTAATATTAATAATAATAATGATAAAATGTTATTTTAACAATGATAATATGTTTATTTCTTTTCTCAAGTTATACAAATATTTTTTAATATTTGACTTTGTTTCAATAATAGAAATAATAATACTTTTCAGATTTTCTTCTTTTTTTATATATATTCTACTCGTGTAATATTTGTTAATACTTATAATGATAATCTAACCGATTTAATACTTTCAATTTATTGTAAAGAAATATATATTGTTACGAAAATTCAGTCTACGGAAAACTGTTCTACGAGTTCGTATCGCTGGATTGTGTACAAAATAAAAACGCACTTATATTTGGTTTTAACTAGTATTATTTCAACTAGTATTAATTAACTTTATTTATTTAAATAACAACTTAAAGAACAATCACTTATATCAACTGCTGAATTTATACAATTTAGCTTAGCAATGTTCACTCACGAGACGCACTAGTTCACTATCAAATCACCACTGAAGTGAAGTACCTCAGATGCGGCTCCCTTATATACTGCATGCATCAGTTCGACACGTTTCGATAAGCTTCGACTTGTTTCGAGAACCTTCTACTCGTTTCGTGAATGACGTATGCTAATGGCATCTCATTCGCACTCATGTGTTTTAATGCGCTGATCTTCCATCTCTTTCTCGCACACTGCCTCAGTGCGCTGAATGATCTTCCGTCTCTTTCCAACACATTGCTTAGTGCGCTGAATTGTCTTGCGTATCATTTATTATTGTTGAATGCTTGCACAGTGGGGCAAATTACATCTTTTCGTAACACTGCCCTCCACCTAAATCTGTTCGTTCCGAACAGATGTTAATCCTCTCTCTCTCTATATACGGCGCCAACCTTTCTAAATGTACTACTTTCATTTTTCGTCTAACGCCCGCACTTTTCTGAATCCGATACACTACATCATTAATTCTTTTAATTATCTTATATGGTCCTTCCCAGTGTGTTTGTAACTTAGGGGATAAGCCTTTCTTCCTTTGTGGGTTATAGAGCAAAACTAGCTCTCCTTCCGTAAATTCCTCTGAATTTGTGCGCAAGTCGTATCTGTCCTTCATCTTATCACTCGCAAATTGTGTACGCTGTCTTACAAACTGATGCACTTCGTTCATTTCTTCACTTTTCCTGGAAACATAATCGTGAATAGGAATTCCAGCTGAAGGACTCGCACCAAACTTTAAATCCGCAGGTAATCTTAAGTCTGTTCCAAAAACAATTTTAGATGGTGAAGCTGCTGTAGTATCATGAACCGCCGTCCGATAAGCCATGAGGAATAATGGTATGTGTGTATCCCAATCTTTTTGATTTTTATCAACCACACTTCTGAGATACTCTTCCAAAGTCCGATTGAATCTCTCTACCATGCCATCAGATTGCGGGTGCAATGGCGTTGTTCGTGTTTTGTGTATGTTGAGGACTTTGCATACTTCTTCTAAATACAGCAGACTCAAAATTTCTTCCTTGGTCTGAATGCAATTCCAACGGTACTCCAAAACGGCTTACCCAGTTGTTTACTAATGCATCCGCAACTGTTGTGGCTTCTTGATTCGGCATGGGATACACTTCAGGCCACTTGCTGAAATAGTCAATGACGACAAGGACATACTTATTACCCGCATCACTGATTGGAAACGGCCCGGCGACATCCATGGCAATACGCTCGAATGGTGCTCCCACGTTGTACTGATGCATCCTGCCGCGACTTCTGACTGTTGGTCCTTTTGCTGGTACACATTGTGGGCAACTGCGAATCCAATCTGCGACTGACTCTTGGCATCCAATCCAATAAAAACGTTTCTTTACCTTCTCGACCGTTTTATTAATGCCCAAATGACCACCACTAGATCCACCATGGTATTCCGCTAACATCTCTTTTATTTTTGACTTGGGAACAACAATCAAACATCGAGCGGATGTGCCATCTTCATTTTCCCATACACGATATAAGCAACCATCTTGTAGCTTTAAGCTCTGCCCAGTAAGCTTTAGTTATGGGACTGTCGGCAGCTATATCTTCCCATGATGGTTTTCTTTGCTGTTCCTTGAACATCATGATTTTTGTGAGATCGGGATCACTCTTTTGATCAATTTGAATTTGTTCCGGAGTCCATTTATCATCGGGTAAAACATTCAGCAGACGAATGTCAATTATGTTTTCTTTTCCTTCTGCTCTTAAACAATGTCTGCATTCAAGTTTACACGGTCGTCGGGACAGAGCATCTGCATTTCCATGATGACCTCCTTTACGATATTCGATGGTGAAATCGTGGCTCTGTAATCGCTCTATCCAACGCGCAATTTGGCCTTCTGGGTCTTTGAACTGAAGTAACCATCGTAGTGCAGCGTGATCGGTTCTCAAGTGAAACTGTTGTCCGTACAGATACTTATGGAAATTTTTCACACTTTCAATTACAGCAAGCAGCTCCCTCCTGGTGACACAGTAATTTCGCTCGGGCTTGGACAATGTTTTACTGTAGTATGCGATCACTTTTTCTTGCCAATTCTTCACTTGAGAGAGAACTCCGCCTATTCCGTATCCACTTGCATCCGTGTCAAGTACAAAATTTTCACCTGGAATTGGATACGCAAGAATTGGTGCCGAGCACAGTAATTCTTTCAATTTCAAAAACGCTTTTTCTTGATCGTCGGCCCATTTAAAAGCTCGGTTCTTTCTTGTTAACTCGTGAAGACTACTTGCAACATTGGCAAAACCCGGAACAAATTGCCTGTAGTATGTACATAGCCCCAAGAAACTTCGTAGGTCATGTAGGTTCTGTGGTCTGGGCCACTCCTTTACCGCAACTATTTTATCCTCGTCGGTATGCACACCTTCTGTGGTAACTCGATGACCCAGATACTTGACTTCTTTCTTGAAAAGTGAGCATTTCTTTGGGCTAAGTTTCAGACCCGCAGTTTCCAATCGAAGAAAAACATCTTCTAGATTTCTTAGATGAAATTTTTTGCCCATAACAATTATGTCATCTGGGTATACCAGGCATGTTTCCAGTGTAAACCTTTTAATACGTGCTCCATTAACCGCTCGAATGTTGCTGGGGCATTGCACAGTCCAAATGAAATTACCAGAAATTGCCATAGTCCATCGCCAGTACTGAATGCAGTCTTCTCCCGATCGTTCTTATCGATTTCTACTTGCCAGTAACCGTTTTGCAAGTCCAACGTTGAAAACCACTTAGCATTAGATAGTGTATCCAAGGTGTCATCGGATAACTATCTTTCTTGGTGACATCATTAAGTTTTCGGTAATCAACGCAGAACCGAGTACTACCGTCTTTCTTTTTCACCAATACTACTGGTGAACTCCATGGACTCTCTGATGGTTCCACCACGCCATTTGTGGGCATTTCTTCAACCAAATGTGATACTTCGTCTCTTTTCGCAAGTGGTACCCTTCTTGGTGCTTGACGAATTGGGTTAGAATCACCAGTGTCTATTCGATGTTTTACAATGGAAGTTCTGCCATCCTTTTGGCCCTTTTCAGCAAATATACACCGATATTTGTCAATTAGCTGTTGCACTTGACTCTTGTCTTTGGCAGCCAAATCCTTCGTCCACTCATTTATAAACCTGTGATTAAATTGTTTGTTTATTTGCGATGTGCCGTAGACTCACAATTTATAATCGTTGATGCCTCTTGACACTGGCTTATCACTGTTCCCTTTTTAATTAATTTGGACGAGTTTTCCATGTTGAGAACTCTTAAAGGTGCAATTCTGGCTTTCTCCGCCTAAACAAGTGTTCTTCCTACCACTATGTTACTTTTATACAGCTCTTCGTTTGCTTCAATAAGCCACAACTTGCTTATCCCACAATCTCCATTTAATTTCTCCCAAACAATTGCTTATGAATTAGGTGGTATTTTTCTATTTTTATAAGCAATAACTTGTTTCATTTTCTGGCTCTGGTCACAATCAATATTTAGTTGGATCTCCGTGTTGGCATAATTCAAAATTTTTCTTGTTAAATCAAGTGTGAAACCGTTCTTTATCATGAAGTCCATGCCCAGTATTATTTCGTCTACTATTTCTGCCACAATCAACTGTCGTAGTACCAATCGTGATTTTCTTGGTAATATTTCCTCTGATAGGGGCTTCTTCACCTGTAGCTGTTTGCAATCTTATTCCTATAAGCGGCTCTACTTCGTCCTTAATCAGGTTACTTCTTATTAATGAGTGTGAAGCTCCCGTATCCAATGTTACCATATATATTCTGTACAATCAATGAGTCCTTCGACAGTTAAGCTATTTGGCATTCGAGCAATTTGTGAAATGGAGATTCTGGGGCAATCGGTTATAGGAGTCAGATCGTGCCCCGCAGAACTGACTCGTTTTAGTTTAAAGATTGATTAAAATGTACGTTATTTTGGACATGATCCTGGGTTTCTACATGTCGGGACTCATTTGCAAATGGATTCATTGAGCGCTTGCGTTTTTTACGACAATCACGTGCCATATGCCCATATGTATCACAGTTGTAGCATTTACCTTTAAATTGGGTGTCTCGGTTGGCAGCAGTGTAATCTGGTTTAGCTCCACTTTTTAACGCTTGGCAAATTACCTGAAGTAGATCTTCATTCTCCACATCTAGTTTACGGACCTTTGGCGCTGGGCGGCACAACGTAGTTGCTGTCTCCTGCGTTAGCGCTTTGGTTAATAATAATAATAATAATAATAGTTTGGCGCTACAGTCCTGTTTAGAACTTCGGCCGAGCTCTCTCACCATTTTGAGCTGTGCGTGTTATATTTGTACTCAAATTGGTGGGACCTACAGTTTATTGCCGAATCCGAACGGCGGGTGAGAGCTTTTCATAGGCAATGGTTTCACTCTCGTATGTTTGCCATTTACTGACGAGAGGTAGCGCGGTATAGAAAAATGTTTCTATGAAAAGATGTTGTTAGCCCCAGTCCAGGCTTGAACCAGGGACCTTTCGGCTCGCAGTCCAACGCACTAACCACTGAGCTACCGCGGCGCTTTGGTTACAGTTTCCGTAAATGTCACTTTCGGCATTGTCACTGTGGCACGTCTTGTTTCCAGATCACGTATGTTTCACCATTTCTTTGCATTCGGCACTTTAGTTCCATTCTGTAGATTTGCTTCATGTGATCACTGCCGTATTTTCGTTGCAGTGCAGACATAACCGCTAAATAACTGTTTCGATCACTTTCTGGAACAGTCTGCAATACTTCGGCTGCGCCACCTTTTAGCGCCACGATAAGTGCGGCTACGCTGTCCTCATTGTTCCATCGATTACTTACAGCCGTGGTCTCAAATTGCAGCTTGAAAATGTTGAACGCTGTGGTTCCATCGTAAATCGGCGATTTTAGCCTCGTACCAGTAACAACATGCTGTGTAGGTCCACTTATTTTCTGTAGCTTTTTGTCGAAACCATTTTCCAACTTTTCAAATTTGCCATCAATCAACCACTACAATGTCATTTACATGTGCCTCAAGTTCGTTTACTTTGCCATGGAGTGTATTAGAAACTTCCAAAAGCTGGTTAGAATGCTCCTGCATCTGCTGCTTAATTTCAGTTTGCAGTTGATTATAACTTTCTAGTTGCTGTTTCGAATTTTCTTGAAGTTTCTGTTCCATTTTGTTGGAATTTTCTAAAAGTTCTTGCTTCATGCCTAATTTGAGCTGATTAGAATTTTCTTGAAATTGTTTTGAATTTTCTAGAAATTTTTGATCTAGTTCTGTTTTAAGTTGATTGGAATTTTCTTGAAGTTTCTGTTCCATTTTGTTGTTGTATAGCTCCGAGCAACTGGCTCATATCAAAACTTTGAGACTGTACTTTTTGCTCCGTGTCCACATTTTTCGATGACGCTGTTGCAGCTTCCACTTCAAACTCGTGCTCTGCGAGGTCAATGCCTTGGTTCTCTAATTCTTCCATTAGACGCTTTTGTAGCTCTACTTTCGTACCTACAGTTGGAAGATTATGAATCGCCAACTCCTTCTTTAGCTGGTCGACTTTAAGTTGTTCGAATTTAACCATTTTGTATCACAATCCCACTTCTGACACCAATGTTACGAAAATTCAATCTACGGAAAACTGTTCTACGAATTCGTATCGCTGGATTGTGTACAAAATAAAAACGCACTTATATTTGGTTTTATCTAGTATTATTTCAACTAGTATTAATTAACTTTATTAATTTAAATAACAACTTAAAGAATAATCACTTATATCAACTGCTGAATTACTACTATTTATCTTTACAATGTTCACGCACGAGACGCACTAGTTCACTATTAAGTCACAACTGAAGTGCTGTAACTCTGATGCGGCTCCCTTATATACTGCATGCATCAGTTCGACACGTTTCGACAAGCTTCGGCTTGTTTCGAGAACCTTCTACTCGTTTCGTGAATGACGCATGCTATTGGCATCTCATTCGCACTCATGTGTTTTAATGCGCTGATCTTCCATCTCTTTCTCACACACTGCCTCAGTGCGCTGAATGATCTTCCGTCTCTTTCTAACACATGCTTAGTGCGCTGAATTGTCTTGCGTCTCATTAATTATTGTTGATTGCTTGCACTATGGGGCAAATTACATCTTTTCGTAACAATATGTAAATTACTCGGATATTATTTTAATGAATCTTTTACGAACAATAATTTTAATTTTGTTTTCAAACTATTCCAAATATGTGGTGTCACACTACTGGTGTAGTACTAATTTATGTAATCTTAATATAATTTTCGTATAATATATAATTCTTCATGTAACATGGCGTGTGCTAAATGATTGATTTTAAATACTTCAATTACTTGAAATAGTACTAGCTTTTATTAACTTAGTGCAATTTTAGTGTAATTATGTATTTAGCCCTATTGCTAAGATCGTCGTCTTATATGCGGAGGGACTCAATGCGGCGGATTCAATCCCCCTTCAATGCGCAAAAATGAAAAAAAAATATTTCATATAATTTTTTTTTTTTAAATATATATATGTACATAGAATATATTGCTCATTGCATATACATATATATTATTTAAAATTTTCTCAAGAATTGTTGAATTTATTTATAGATTCATTAAAATAATATCCGAGTGCAAAAAAAAAAATCTGTTATTTAGAATGACCAACACTCTACATCGCTGGATACTGGATACGCGGGAGACGCATAGATGATCGTTGGGGTCTTAGGACTTTAATGGGGACATGTGGAAGGAGCTCTGGGTGTTATCAACAAGAAGAAGAAGTGAAGCAGAGGTCCAGCAGATTCAAATAAAGAAAAGAAAAGATCAGAAAACTACAACTGCCAGATACAAGATGCAGAAAACAATATTCAAGATTGATCTTGAAAATGTATATAAAAAGTCAAATTATTATGTCTTCCATCGCACATAGAGAAGAAGCGATGCAATATCGATTTTCTGATATCAACCATTCAGAAATATATAAGCTACATAAAGCGAAGTGAGCACCAAGATGTTTTCAAAATGTTTGACAACATCGCAGAAAAGAACACTCATCTCGAACGAAGTCAACCAAGTCAACGGGACCAAAGCTCTCTTGAACGACTAAGAGTCCAGCGTATCAACATGACGACGCCTACTGGAGATAACACCATTAGCAAATTCCACAAGAACCATCGCAGCCCAACAGATCCAACACACTACATACAACGAAACATTGAAGATGAACAAGGCAAATCCGACCCAACACACAGATCTGCAAGAGGAGTAATCTGGTCCAACAGTAGGGCATACAAAAGTCACTCATGTAATTATTTACACCTCTCTAACCCAAATATAAAATCAATATATTCATTTTAAAATACAAAAAAACACACAAAGACTTAACAAACAACCAAAGCACATATAAATAAAATAATTTGCATAAGTTTATCCATATACATATTGTTACGAAAAGATGTAATTTGCCCCATAGTGCAAGCAATCAACAATAATTAATGAGACGCAAGACAATTCAGTGCACTAAGCATGTGTTAGAAAGAGACGGAAGATCATTCAGCGCACTGAGGCAGTGTGTGAGAAAGAGATGGAAGATCAGCGCATTAAAACACATGAGTGCGAATGAGATGCCATTAGCATACGTCATTCACGAAACGAGTAAAAGGTTCTCGAAACAAGTCGAAGCTTGTCGAAACGTGTCGAACTGATGCATGTAGTATATAAGGGAGCCGCATCTGAGGTGCTTCACTTCAGTGGTGATTTGATAGTGAACTAGTGCGTCTCCTGAGTGAACATTGTAAAGATAAATTGTAGTAATTCAGCAGTTGATATAAGTGATTATTCTTTAAGTTGTTATTTAAATTAATAAAGTTAATTAATACTAGTTGAAATAATACTAGTTAAAACCAAATATAAGTGCGTTTTTATTTTGTACACAATCCAGCGATACATACTCGTAGAACAGTTTTCCGTAGACTGAATTTTCGTAACAATAAATTGAAAGTATTAAATCGGTTAGATTATCATTATAAGTATTAACAAATATTACACGAGAAGAATATATATAAAAAAAGAAGAAAATCTGAAAAGTATTATTATTTCTATTATTGAAACAAAGTCAAATATTAAAAAAATATTTGTATAACTTGAGAAAAGAAATAAACATATTATCATTGTTAAAATAACATTTTATCATTATTATTATTAATATTAATTCTCATTATAATATATTCAAAAATAATTTTAAGACATATAGTAAAAAATTATCATTAATCCAAATATTAATAATAATTTTTTTCCATAAGGGGGGAGGAATGTTGTGAATTACTTCACAACATTTTTCTTTTCCTAATTAATATTCACTATTCACACAATTTTGGATGTTGCTGTACATATGTTGAGCAACATGTTCATAGCATTGCTACAACGCTTCACGCTGACAACAATGATAATACTTCGGCAATGTGCTAAAGCTTTGTTTAGGACACACCTCTTTCAAGTTAGCTAACACAGTTAACAGAGGCTTGCAATATGTTAAAATAAGCTATGTTAAAATAAACAAAGCAGCGTTCTCCAACAATTATACTATTTCGCAATTGGTGTCAGCCAAAAACTGCAAATCGGACTTTCTTCAAAAGTCACGTACACCAAAATTGAGTGAAAGTGAAAATTCACTAGAACATTGTGAAAATAGAATTTAAGAAAAGCTAGCAACGAAGGTATTGTTAATACTTTTCGTTGCAATTTAAGAAGAGTAGTTTAGTGAGCCTCAAGTGGAGATAGTAAAATTATTAAAAAGTGTTCTTTAATTAAATAAATGTAAAATAAATTCAACTCTAAAAATTCTACAACAAAGTTTATCATGTTTCTTTTTATTATCGTGTCGTTTTAAGTCACCTTCGTCTAAAATTGGTGTAACGTTAGAGCAGTTCAAAAAAACGACTTTTTCGAAATTCCCACGGGATCCCCCTCAAAAAGTTTGAGCACATTAAAAAAGTAATTCACAAAAAGTGTTGGCCAATTCGAAAAACGTTTAGAGGTCGCGATCGCGATTTTTTTTTTTAGTCCATTAAAAATCGTTAGTAGGTAGGTCTGCTTAAAGTTGAATAACTTTTTAATTTTTGGTTGGATTTTGATGTAATTTTGCGAACTTCAACATAATTTACTACAAATTACAATGAAATTCTCAAAATTTCGATCCGACCATAAATAATTTATTCGCATATTTTAACATATACTTTTCTTAGATAGTTCACACCCTTTTTCGCCATCTTGCTACAGATTTAAAATGTGTCGATAACTTCTCTTAAATATCCAATAAACATAATTAACATAAAAAGAAATTGAACACGTTGCATACTTTATTGTAATTCAATTTTTAATCCGTAAAATGTACGTTTTGGTAGTTATTTGCGTACTGTAAAAATATGTTTTGGTATTATATGATACATTAAGGCGAATACATGTAAAAATAATTAAAATATAAATTTAATTTTTTTATTAACGTTTTTACTAGGGCAGCTATTAATCGTTTTACTGGAAAGTCTGATTGATCGTATTTTTTAATCATATTAATCACAAAAGCTGATTAACCCATTAATCGTATTTTCAGTTAATCAAAAAATACGATTAATCGAATTGAGTGAATTATGTTCAAGATTTCAAAATTTCATCAAAATCCAACCAAAAATAAAAAATGTATTCAACTTTAATCAGACCTACCTACTAATGATTTTAAATTGGATAAAAACAGAAAATCGCGATGCGCGACCTCTAAACATTTTTCGATTCGTCCAAATTTTTTTGTGAATTACTTTTTTTATGTGCTTCAATTTTTTAGGGGGGGTTCCGTGGGAATTTCGAAAAAGTCGTTTGTTTGAACCACTCTAGTATAACGTATTTAAAACGTTTCGTCCGTTTCGCTCTTTGATTCGAACGTTTGTTCAATATTTTTGTTTTGCCAACTATTTTTTGTTTCATTTTTTGTAATTTTTTTCGTAATTTCTTTTTTTGTACCTTATGAAACAACTCTCAAAACAAGCGTACTCAACGTTTCGTTTGATACATGAATTGTAGTCACACGTTAATTAACCGATTTTGAAACGAATAGTAGCCGATATCATTGTTACCGGGAAATAAATGATCAGGGTTGTTATTATATTAATTTGTCGCCGGTTCGAGTTTAATTGCTGCCGTGTGGTACTGTCTCCTAATATTCTAAAAATTCTGTCACCCAAATTCATTCGTTAAAGGTCAAAGTTTTGTCTAATTTCTAAAGTGTCGCCTTTCCATGATTCTCCGTCCGTCTTACACCACCCCTTTACATATTTTGGTGTAGTTAAAGATAAAATGTCAATATTTAATATATATTATTTTAAACATTTCAGATATGTCCAATTCTTTGAAACAACAACATCTGAAAAGATGATTTTTAGCTAATAACTTAAAATTGTGTTGTTTCACCATACCATACATATTGGTGTTAAATAAATACGGAATGTAGTTGAAATAAATGAAGATTTAGTAATGTATCTACATATTTCGGACTTATTATAAAAGACAAAATGTAGTGATTTTCAATACAAATGTATTAAAAATCGTATATAAATGCAGTAAAATTATGTAGTTGCATACAAAATAACTATATCAATGAAGTAAAAACAAATGCATTTGTGTATGGACGTAAATCAAATACATATGTATTTATTTTAAAGACATTTTACTTCCTTTTTATACAGTTTTTTTTCGTTGTATATATACTAGCTAGACATGTGCACAGCTTCACCGGGTCGATGTTTATGTGTATATTTTTTTGATTTGTTTTACATATTTGTACAATAATAAGTGATTATTTTACAGTTCAACAAAATCAAAATTACGTAGATAATCAAAAGGTCAGATTATAAAATAGTAAAAATTTAAAAATTCAAAATTAAGAATAAATCAAAAATTGTACTTATAATTGAAGCGTTGGGTGCAATAAGTGCGTTATCTGAAAAAGTAAGTTTTGAGATATTTGCGTCTAAAGTATGTGCATGTCCGTATCTCAAAAAGTAATGAACCAATATTACTGATTCAAATTTTTCAATAAAATTTGAACTTTTGGCTTTATTATGCTTACTTTTCAAATTTGTTTTAAAGCTCCTAATAATATATAAAATAATTAATTAAAATAAATGATTTATACGCTCTTATTGCATAAAAGGAGTAATAAAATTTGGTCGTATTAAGTTTTGGAGCTTTAATCATTACATAAATGTAAAAAAATAAAGATTATTGTGCATAGTCTAGATATACTTATAGAAATGAATGGATATAGTTAAATTACGGTCAAAATGGCTCAAAAGTAAATTTACTCTGTAAAAAAATTAAAAATATAAAACGACAAAAAAACTGTATGCAATCGATCTGGGATTTCTTAGGATGGTAGAAGGCACTGATGGGATCATTCGGTGTGAATATTGCAAAAAGGGCGTTATGATACCTAACGCCCTTATTGCACCCAATGCTTCAATTTAACATATTTAAAGAGAAATTAGATGTGTGGTAATACCTGTGACAGACATCTGGTATTCATACCATAGTATTTGAAATACCAGATGTGTGTCTCAAAATATTATAATATTTTTGTGGTATTCCTTGATTTCATTGTAGTATTTGGCTGGTACAAATACCATGAAACTATTCGTAGTATTTTTGTAGTTTTCATTTAAACACAGCCAAATTTTAAAAGCTTTCCGAAAGCTTTTTGTCAAAAGAGCTGTTTGTACTGAAATGTCATAATAAATTCCAAAAAATAAATAAATTATTTGAAATTGTTTTTCAAAATTTTATTGAAAAATTAATGTTAGAAACTGAATTTTATTGAACTGCATTTAATTGACAGCACAAAAATAAAATGACCACGACTTTGCAAATTTCAATGTAGTAAAGCTACAATATTAACAAAAAATTTAAGTGTCCACTGAGGATCTGCATGTAAAGAAAACCTATCGCGTAAAAAAACGATGTTTTTACTGTTATTAGAAGTCTGTAATAGAAAATAAAAAATAAAAATTGTCGCGACCTTCTAAAAATAGTGATCTTTACAGCTGACTAGAATAAAATATTCTATAGTAACCGTGGTACCCAACAAAAATGAAAATGCTGTAATATTTCTTTTGCATAGTTTTATTTACTACGCAAACTATACTACGTTATATCTGTCACCTATCTGGTATTTAGAATATTATAGTATTGTTATTATAATAACTTTACTAGATGTCTGTCTCAGGTATTACTTATAAATAGTAGATTTAGGATGTTAATAGATTATTGATCTGAAAAATGGAGTGTTATATAATACCTAAATCTACATGTTCTGTTTATATTTTAAATATTAAGTGGTAATGAACTTATGAGTCGAATTGCGTTAATGAAAAATAGTCTTTGCGATTGTAGGTAGTTCAATTTTGGAAAAATTAAATTGAGGCTTCTATTTGAAACGCTAAAACAAAGCTTATCAGAAAAATATGATGGAGTTTTGGAATATAACAACTTTTGCAGAAATATGCAGTTCGTATGAAACGAACATGTTGCGTTCGCTGCACATGTCTGCTGCAACTAGGATTAGACTTGCTCGGTTCATTTTTGACCTTGGACTACGAATGCGCTAAAAAAAATGCATGTTAACTGCCTACGTGTTCTGCCTGATCGTCCCGCCGTCTCTCGCCTTTTTCTAACAATTTGACCTTCAACTCACTGTACGTCGGCAATGCATCTCTTGGTTACATGGCGATACGAAATTGTCGTACTGTTTTGGCATACTTGTAGCAATGATAAGCAGCCCCTCGTTCATAGTTATGCCTACCTTAGCCAACTTTTCAACGACATCAGAAAACGCTTTTAAATACTGAGAAACTCCGTCGCTCTCAAACATACTGAGGCCAGCAACGTTTTATAAAGTTGCACTTTCCTTGCATGTCCGCTCGGTTGATAGATCTATTTTAATTTAATCCACGCTGCCGACGATGTTGTGCAGTGTTTTATATGGTATGTCGCGATTTAACGCTGAGTATCAGCGTTGCCAATGCTTTTTCATCCTGCGTGTCCAATCTCGATGCCTCCGCGGCCTCCATTCCTTCTGTTTTAACAAATTTTCCACTAACTACACGCCATAGCTCCGAGTGTACGAGAACACTTTGCATCTGGATCCCCCAAGAAGCGTAGTAGTTTTCATTCTGTACCCCATTTCGTACTCCGAACACACATTTTACCCAACTTTCGATAACCTATATATCGAATAGCTCTGTTCCCTTTTTACGATTTCGAGACTCGATGCTAACCTGTCATTCGACTGACACTGACATTTACGTGCCGCTGCATAATAATAGTTTCCCTTGTGAAACACACATCTTAAAATCGTACTTAATTAAATCAAATAAAAAAAAAACTAAGACGTGTTGTCGAAGACTGGCGACCTGACTATTCTACGCATAAACAACATAAGATATGATATTTGAATACATAATCTCAGTACCTTTTCTACTTTCAAGACCTTTTCCTTTCGAACACGCCCACCTGCAACAAATATTTTCTACATTAGTGATTAGTAGTCAAGGATCAAAATCGATTATCGACTTTTCGATCAACCATTTGTAACTCGATTTTCAGAATCGATTAATCGAGGTTAAAATCGATTTTAGATTATTTTCAAGTGGAGAACTTTAATAATTATTTAATATACTTTCATTGTCCTAAGTCAAAGAAACCAAGTAATTAACAACAATTACAATGTTTTACATGATATCCATATTCAGGTATTAAGGGCAGTTTAGTAAAAATATTTACTACGAAAAAATTAATTCCAATAAAAATAGAACATTACACTGAACCAAATGCAGTGGAGAAATTAACAATATTTCATATTAAATTGATAAACTAAACGTTCACAGAAAAAAAGTTCATGCTATTAATGAATTTGTCATTACGACTCAACCAATCACCAATTTCATCCTATTTATGAATCGTTCATAAAACCGTAATGAAAAAGTTCTTATATTGATTAACGCATTCTTAATATTTACGAAAAAATGCATGGTATTTATAAACTTTTAAACTATTTAAAAATAAAAAAATATTTAATTTTTATTTATTATATTATTTTTTATTATATTAATACCTTTTGTATTAATATAATAAACCATATAAAAACCATCGAGCTAGCTGAAAATTTCTTTATATATATAAATGAAATGAAAAACATTGATTATATGAACATATTTTATATTTAAATATTAAAGACATTCTTAAATTTTTGAATATCAAAAATTCCAAAATTCACATTTCATATTTAGTAAAAAAATTAAAAAAAAATCTACCGATTAGTTTTAAAGTTATTTATTTTTGTACACCATAAAATTCTTTGGATTCTTTAAAAAAAAATAGATTTATAATAAAAAGAAAATCACATGACACAATTTAATAAAATGACATTTGTTTGCAACTTTATATATTTTTAAAATTGAATAACAGTAATTTTTTTTTAAAATCATTAATGTATTTTTAAAATCTGTGATACTTTTAATTATTTTAAAATTAACTTTCTAATGTTACAAAATGTTCTCTTTTTTTTCTTTAACTTTTTTATTAATTTTAATTAAAATTATTATAATCGTAGTTGGTATATTTATCGTTGTAGAAATATGTTGTTTTTTTTTCATTTCACTTAATAATTTTCTAATTTATTTTCTGAACAAAATCATTGAAACTCTTTTTCGTGGAGTCTACTGTTTTTTCTCTCTCTGTTCGTTGTGTGAAGCAGCAACAACAACTAAAATACATGCGGCAGAGTTGTTGTTGTTCTCATGTGTGCAATTGTTTCTGCGAGAGTATGATACACTGCACTAACCACAGTGAGCGCAGTTAACTGCAGTTCTCTTTTTCATATGTTTGTTGTAGTTTAGTTTTAACGTTTCTTGTTTCTTGTTCTTAAATTATAAAAACTAAGTATAGCACGCACTACATCTGATTAATACGAATCGTTTGATACCAGTATCATTAAAATCTGTTCAGAAATACGGCCGGTTAATGCAAGAGAAAAAAACACGTTTTGTATTATTAATATAGATTATTTTAATTTATTTATTTTTTAACTACTTACATTTTATTTTATATATATTCTTGCTGTTTGTGCCTATTGCTACTGTTTATTGTTGATCGAAGTTAGGTACCTGCGGCGCACGTTTTTTTTAGAGTAGTAAACAAGTAATGAAACGATTTGAATAGAAGTACTAAATGACATACGAAAAAAAACGAAGAACTGTATCTGCCATCATCGACTAACGACGGCGTGTCGCAACGAGCATTGAACAAAATAACTGCCCGTCGTGACGTATGATACGTCAGTAAAATATGTATTTATAGAATGGTCAAAATGGTTGCGGTTGCACACATACGATGATACACAAATACTAAAGTACCTACTTTGTGTTGTATTTTCTATGCTCCTTTTTGAGGACTGGTTTTTTATTTTTCAGTCACAGTTGCACATACGTAGAGGTTGCGCTGCTTTGCCTCAAAAATGATTATGAACGCATTTATTATATCAGTTTCTCTCCAAAATGTGCGATTCGTATATACGAAGAATAGTTCATAAATATAATGATTTTTTTTTTCATATATATTATTAACACTGTTCCATTTATGAACAACATTTTTTCTGTGTATGGTCTGTTTATTTTACATTTTTCTTGATAAGTCGATTTGATTTAGTGATGGCCGTCTATAAAATTAGGATTACAAAAATACTAGAAGAGCTAGATCAATCAAACCTTTGATTTAGATTGCTTTTATATCTAGTTGTGTGAACAATAAAATTGTTCAAACATCAAACACGTTAATCGGTCTCATGTGAACTTTTTTTAGTCAATATATATTGATTTTATTCTAAAATATATAAAAATGTTTTTTGGTCGATGAAAAGGTTTTTGAACCATAATGCGGCAGCGCTTTGATAAACATTTTATAAGTTGAATCGAGTAGTTTAAATAAAATTCGTTAAGAGAAGTTGGTTCCTGGCGGAACTAGTGGACATTTAAGGGTAAAACAATCGGACTCTCAATTTTTTAATTCTTCCCAATATAAATGTTCTTATAGCGATGTTTCGTGCTAATTATAAAAAAAATTAATAAAAAATGAATTAAACAATTATATAAAATCAAAATTTTAAATTTCTTATTTATAAATGTATGTAATAAAAAGATGTGATTAAAAATATGTAATAGCCGCGTGTGTCTTATGATAGACTAAAATAAACTACCAAGTAAAACAAACGCAAGCTATGACATTTTTTTTAAATTTTATTTATAACTAGTTGGACCTATGCACGACTTGTGCAAAGATTTTGTGAATGCAAGGACATGAAGTGATTTTATTAATATAAATAAATTTCGTGCAGAGGTTTGATATTTTGTTTTGCTGAATTTTGATATGGTGAATTTTTGTTTGGTGAGTTTGGTGTAGTGATTTTTGGTCAGATAAGTAACATAAAAATATAAAGTTTCGTTAAAATTGATAACATTTGTGCTGCGATACAGCATTTTAAATGTGTGTATATGAGGTGCCAGTCCCCTTTAATAATAATAGTTTGGCGCTCCAGTCCTGAAGAACTTAGGCCGAGCTCTCTTACCTAACTCACCACTTGTACTCAAAGTGGAGGGATCTATAGTTTAATGCCGAATAGTAACGGCGGGTGAGAGTTTATTATAGGCAATTCTCGTAAGTTTGCCATTTACTGTCGAGAGGTAGCGCGGTATAGACAAATATTTTCTATGAAAAGATGTTGTTAGCCCCAGTGCAGGCTTGAACATGGGACCATTCGGCTCACAGTCCATCGCACTAACGACTGAGCTATCGACGCTACCCCTTTGTCCAATATGGTTAATTTATAGCTTGGGATACTCTTGGGCCCTTATAATATAGTAATGAAAATTCTCATAAAAATACGTTCAGCGATTTGGCATTGAATCTGAAACTTGCGACATAATTAAAAATGGTCTTACAAGTGGATGTGATCGGCGAAACCAATTGATCTTGTTTTGTGTCTGTAGGATATATATTTTAAAATTTAACGAAATCTGTGCAGAGGTTTCATATTTAGTTTTGGTGTAGTGAATTTTTATTTGGTGCGGTGAGATTTAGTAAGATGAGCGGTGTTGCCAGTTTAGCCGATTTTCGCCTAAATTTAGCCGGTTTTTTAATAGCATAGCCGGAAAATTATGATAAAATTTGTTAGCCGTTTTTACAAAATATTTCAGCCGGATTGTTGAGTTTAATTTTAATTTAAATATTGACATTTTAAAAATTGTTTTGTTGCAAGTCTAATTTACAAGTTTTTGAAAAATGCCATATCAAATTTGAATTACACGAAAAATTTGACTTTATTTAAGTGAAGGTGTTAATTTAGGAAAAATATACTGTAGTAAGTTACTGCCCGACAAAATCCAAATTTTGACATGGTGCAGTAAATGTACAGCAAATAATGGATACATTTGCAGCACTAATTATGCAAATGGCATTAGTTTAGTCAAGTTGACTTAATTTTTTGAGATATATCCCATTTTTTCAATCTATCTTTTTTGGTCTTCTTTTATTTTTAATATTACAAAAAAAAAATCATAAAGTTATCATTTTGTTATTAGAAAAAACCATGCACTGAATGTATGAAAAAAAATAAAAAAGTTTATGAATAAAATACGACATAACTTAGTGGAAAAATTTCAAAATTTATAAAACCAGAAAATATATATTTAACAAGTAATCGCAATATTTCCTTAAATGGGGATTTCAATTTTACCCGTACCAAAATGAGTGTAGTGCAGTATTATTGAACATATTGAACAATTATTCTAAAATATTATAATTAGACTTATAACGATTTCTTTTAATTTACTTATTAACAAAATATTTTCATTAGCTAGCAATGTATTGGAAAACACATTTCCGTATTTTAACGATGACAGTACTAACTAACGAACCAACGATCATGCTTTCATTGTTTTTAATTTGAATAATTCTATAAAATGGAATTTTATTATTTTTTTTTATTTTTATTTCAAATTAATTACAATTAATTAAATATAAAGCAAAAACATTTAGCCGTCTCTTAGCCGGTTCGAAAATGGAATGTAGCCGTTTTTGGCCGTTTTTTTTTCAGTCTTCTAGTCGCAATGTTACAAAATTCTGGAAACACTGAAGATGGGTAACCTCTAAATTCAAAGTTTAGTTGAAATCGATATACGCTGCAAAAAAAGGGCTCTCCCAAACATAATTTTGCAGGCATTAACATGTATGTTTGGAATTTTATGTAAACAAAATATATAGTTGACTGATAAATCATTTGTAAACATGGTTGTATTGAAGATTGAACAGTGTTGTAATGAGCTCCGACTTACATTATAATATTCCGGAAACATTTTTATGTTGCCCCTTAAAATGGAGTATGTTCTAATGGAAACATAATAATTACAACATACAAACTAAATAAATATTTGAACCGAAACATAAATATGTTCAAAATAAAACATGATTTGGAATGACCTGAATATAAATATGTTTCCAGTGAAACATCAGTTGTTTCAGTACAAAAAGTAGTATGTTTGCATAGAAACATATTTAAATATTTTTGGAAAAAATCCTGAAAATAAAATGTTGTTTTTTTATTTATTTTTATTAAAAATCTTTAAACATGCACAGTGGAAAATTATAATAATAGAAATCATATACAATTTTTAAAATGCATAATTCGTTTAAAACTGCAAGTACAAGTGACAGCATCAAGGAATGCACAATTGCACCTGCAGACGTTAAACCAGACGATCCAGGCTCGCTTTATATTTGGTTATGTTACAGTCGGTCTCAGTAAAGCACATAGCGTAGGCAAGGAATTCACGGAGGCTGTTGTAAAAAAACATGTCAAACTCTGTTTGTAAATCGAAACACTGATTTTTATTTGTGGTTTTTTCACATTAGTTTTTATAGTATATACTGCATATACTGCACTATATTATACTATGTTACTATTAGTACTTTTTATAACACAATTAATATATTTATTTAATTTACAAATAACAGAATTAGACGCGAACACGATTTCTCAACGAACAACAAGAGACACGTACGCAGAAAATGCCGATCAACGAGTGCCAACTTTATATACAAAAATTCATTATTTTTTTGTTTTCAAACATCAGTATGTTTAAAATGACCATATACATACTTCAAACTACGACAAAAGAGACGGTGGTAGAAAATTCTGCTCAACGAGTGCCAACTTCGTATACAAGGAGAATGTTGCAAGAATACATTTATTTAAACCCTATTTCTTTTTTCTTTCTTTTTAAACATCAATATGTTTAAACGATGCAAAAGATGGAGTAGATAGAAAATGCTGCACAACGTTGCCAACTTCTACAGTCGATAAATTATCAAATTAAAACGAGCGTTGCGAACATACGTTGTATTTAGATTTTATTAGCATTTTCTGTGTTCCAAAACATAGTTTTAACCAAGTAAATTGCCAAGAAACAGTTTATTCAAATGCAATTAAAATTTTATGTTGGTATTGTAACATATTTATGGTAAATTTGACAGATTCTGCTGGACAATATAATTATGTTCACACGTGAACAAAAATAAATTCAATTTCGATTATAATTTAATTACACTTTATTCCTAATACATGTATGGTAATTTTGTATTACTTTTTAATTACATTCAAACATATTCAAACAAATCTTTTCTATCCGTGTAGCATTAGGGTCGATATATAGCGAATTACATGCTTTGGTTCTAAGGAAGATGCCATTCTTTGCCTCTCTTTGCCCCCTCTTTGACAAATCTGGTTTATTTATGGCTTAGGATACTCCATGGACGTTATAACACAGTAATGAACATTTTCAGAAAAATGCGTTCAGCGGTTTTGCCATGAATTTGAAATATACACCAAAAATAAAAATGGGCGTAAAAGTGAGCGTGGTTAACTAAAACTATATTGTGACCTTGGTTCTGTAGGATATATATTCGAAATTTTAAGGGAATATGTGCACAGGTGTACGTTTACATAGCGCGGAAAATGAGTTTTATATATACAGATTATTAACATTTCATAAGTATTTTTCTTTAGTATAATAATAGTTTAGCACAACAGGTCCGAAGTACTATCACTTCGTGATCAGATTTTCATTTAAAAGGACTTCAAAGTTTTAATGTATTCAAATTTTCGAAATATTTATTTAAATATTTAGAGGATATGGGACACTCATTTTCCTCCAAAAAAAATGCGTTTTTATAACATTTTAAAATCTTTTAAAGGGTATATTCCATAGTCTGGTTCAAGATCTATCTTTTGCATTTATGTTAATGACATTTAATTTTTGAGCTAATTTTCAAAACAGCAGACTTGTTGAAAATTTTTGGGGTAAAAATGGAAATTTCAAAATATTTAAAATACTATTTTAGTGTTTCCTTTTCATGTTTTATTTTTTCATAACAAAGTCGTATTTACACGTGTGCGTACGCACGCACGCATCCGAGCCTTATTCCAATGGCACAAAAATTTGTTTTCGCAGTCGATGCATTCGTGCGTGCTACGAAATTTCTAAAAACCGAGCTGCAGCCAATCGCAAAACAAAAACTTCAGTCCTTTCACACTAGACTGACAAAGGAAAATCATGATTTCAAAAAAATCTGTTCCATTTCTTGTTATGTTAATTATGTTTATTGGATATTTAAGAGGGCGAAAATAGGTGTGAACTATCTAAGAAAAGTATATGTAAAAATCGGCAAATAAATTATTCATGGTCGGATAAAAATAATTCCATAATCTGTAGTGAATTCTGTTCAAGATCATTTCATCAAAATCCAATCAAAAATAAAAAAGTTATTCAACTTTAATCAGACCTACCTACTAACAATTTTAAATGGGTCGCGATGCGCGACCTCAAAACATTTTTCTATTTGGTTAAAATTTCATGTGAATTACTCTTTTACGAGATTTTTTAGGGAGTGGGGGACCCGTGGGACCACTAATAATGACCACTCTAATGGCACCCCCTAAAAAGGCTCTATTGAATGAGAAAATATATGTGGAAAATTTACAGCAAACTCCGTATATGGGAAATGGACCCGCCGAGACGTCAAAGTACGTGTTTTCGTACCTAAAACGACACAAAGTCAAATGTTTGTGAAAATTTGCTCAAGAAAATGTTAAAAGTTTTATAGCAAACCATAAATTAATTATTTCAAATTAATATTTTATAATTGTGGACTTTATTAACTACACTAAGAAAACAAAGATGATTACCGGTAGTGATGATCAAAAATTTCTTGCATCTTGTTCTTCTTGCATTTTTTGCAAGAATAAGAGCGAGAACAAGATCGAGATTTTCTTGCAAGAACAATAACAAGTGCAAGACTAGCAATGTAAGAAATGCAAGAAAATCAAGACTCTTGTGTTTGTTCATTTAACATATTTGTGTATTTATTATGTTCATAAGGTAATAATAAAAATTCAAAAAAATTCATAATATTGGACAAGTAACACCGCAAAGCTTGTTAAATATTTATGAACGTGAACATTAATGAAGATGTGTGTTTTTATTTTCATGTTTTTCAAGGCTAAAGAATATAAGCATCTTTAAAATAAGGTCTGCACTCAGAAAAAATGTACCATTAAGTACTTTATGGTACGACCATTGATCTTATGGTTCATGTATTAATAGTTTTTTCTTTTTAAATCAAAAGTTTTCTAATTAATTCAATAGTATTTGAAAAATTCAGTACCATAAATTTAAATATTTCAATTTATTATTATTTTAAATAGAATAAATAATTTTGTTTTAATGGTTTCCTCCTATAATAATAAACGTGGTGTAAAAAAACACAAAAACGAATACAAACATGTTCGTTTTGTACGTCATTCAGCGTGTTTACTCAAAATGGTCGCATGTATTTTTTGTAATATTCCACATTATTAACCACGTTATTGGTAAGGACTCAATGTATTTAATGTAAATAAATTATATTTACATATTTATTTATATTTATATTTTTATTTATTAAAGAAAATAAATAATACGTCGAACTTCTAATATGGCAACGGACTCAAAAATAACTGCAGCCTCAAGTACTACAATCAATTATTGGAAACCAACGCAAACATTAAATGTGTTATAACCTTTTACATCAAGAAGTGTTTTTGTATGTGTGTGTTGTAAAAGTGAATATCAATTTCGACATTTAAATAAAATAATATATACAATAAATTAACTAAAATACATTTTTGTTTTAATAAATTATTAGGAAAATGTAATTCGACTATACCATAAAATTAATAATACGTATCATTAAATTTGCATAGGTTTTCTTATTGTAATTAAAATATCACATTATAAAATTTATGGTACAACCACACATTGTATTAACAGTTTCAATATTACTGAACTAATGGGACGCATCCTATTGACCAATTTTAATGGTATAAATTATTGTTTTTCTATTGAAATACTATCAATTTACCATGTTTTTTTTTTATGTGTGTGAAGTACTTTTGAAGCGGTTGTTGAGTCAGAACGCAACACGTTATTTATAATTGCTTTTATTAATAGTTAAAATTATATCATTATATATATTCGCATTCCTAATAATTTAAAAAAACATCAATTTGTAGTTATCTGTAAATTCCAGCTAAGTACAATGGAATCTCAATAAGTCTAGCTATTTGCCTTTGATACATTCCAATTGTCATTTGTTCCATTTTTTTTCATTTCATGTTCTCTTTTTTTTGGTGGAAAATCGTTGCTCTCGCACTGAATTGTAATTTATTAGTTAGTTAGTTGATAAGTGTCCGTATACGAATAAACACTCAAACCACTAACACGGCATTTTGAATAATTTTGAACTTTATTACGAAACATTTGGCGACCATGACAGGACACCATTAAATAAAATAAGCAACAAATTTCATCGAGCTACATCATCCATCGTTGGATATCTTTTCGAGCTGCTAAAAAAACTGGCATATTTTCTATTACAACACATATTACATATACATATTCTATGTAAATCATTGCTGGCTGCTATCGTGGCGAGCAAGCAATCATAATATATTGGCACGAAATAGCAAGCATTTAGAATACAATGGATTCATCGACAGCTTTAAAACTTTGGTAGATGACGACTCCTCCATACCAGCAATTGAAAAACTTAATTATTTTCTGCTGCTTTCAATGTTGTTGAAGCGTTTCAAGTCACATCTGAAAACTATGAAAAGGCTTTGGAAAGACTAAACGAACGCTATGACAACAAAGTGCTAATTTTTCTAGATTTGATTAATTCACTTTTTACATAGCCGTAATGAAGAATTCCGATTCCATTGCTCTCCGTAAAATCATTGATACGGTGTCGGCTCTGCGTAGATCACTTCTCTCGCTAGGAAATGAGAGCGACGTAATGAATTTAATTATCATTCACTTGGTCAAGGTAAAGATTGATCAAGGATCATAAGGCCACTACGACGAAAAGCAAGATTTTAAAGATTTGCCCACCAACCGAAGAAAAGTGATCACGATAAGCACGATAGAACCACGTCAATGCGAAATAATCAGACTTTCGTAAATGCAAAGGCCAGTATTATCGCAGCACAGAGCATGTTCTAGGAAACTGTCCTACTTTCATCTCAATTCCTGTAAGTGAACGTTTTGATTTTGTTAAGCGCAGTGCGCATTGTATTAATTGTTTGCGTAAGGGACACACAGTATCCAAATGCACAGTATCATCAATCTCATCATAGCGTTCTGCATATATATAGCGCAGCAAATCCAACACTGTCTTTGGAATCGACTGCTGAAACAGATAACGTTGCTGCAACCGCACCCGTTTCACTTCTCACACGTTCTACAAAGCAAACGCTAATACCAACATTTTGGAGCGCGATCCAATGCTAAAACTATGTACCATGAATTAATGCGTGAATACGCGCATCTGGAACACATGTCCCCCGCAACATCAGTAGATTTAACAAAGCCACACTATATAGTTCCACATCATTGAATATTGCGTCCATACAGCAAAACAACAAAAATACGAGTGGTATTTGACGCATCATCACGAACTACATCGAATCGTTCCCTTAACGGTATTCTTTTAGTCGGACCTACAATACAACAACTTGATATTACACTCATGCCATTTCGTTTAAATAAATTCGCATTAATTGCTGATATTTCTAAAATGTATTGACAATTTATCATCGACAAACCTGATCGAACATATCAAATGATTTTATGGAGATTTGGACCCAGTGAACCGCTTCAAATTTTCGAGCCTAACACTATTACATACGAAATGTCTGCATCACCATTTCTTGCGATTCGATGTTTGTATCACATTGCAGATATTCATAACATCGATTATCCAGTTGGAGCTCGAACATTACGAGAAGATGTTTATGTTGATGATCTTTTGACTGAAGCGGAAAATATAGAAGAGTTGCAGCACAAGCACATGGAAATTACAAACATTTTAACAACTCATGGTCTATCACTTGCAAAATGGAATTCTAATCATTCTCAAATATTTGCAGAAGGGGTGGACGAAGTGCCAATACAGCTATCTGAGCACAATATTGCGAAGACACTCGGCATGTCGTGGAAACCAAAATCTGATACTTTCTGTTTTAGATACGACTTGCCTGATGTCGACACTGCAACCAAACGCTCTGTGTTATCTATTATCCAGTGCGTGCACTTTAAAGACGAATTCATCAGTTTGCGCCAAAACAAGTTTCTCAAACCAAGTATTCAAAAACTTGTTCCTTTTACCTATACAATCCAAAAATGGTTATTCAAAGATAGAAGTCATAACACTTGGTGGTCGTCTAATCAACGACAATATACCCTACGATGCTAAATTCCCGTGCTTACTACAGAAGCAACACCGATTCACTCAGTTGTACATCGAGTTCCTGCATTGCACTAATATGCATGCAGGTCCGAAGGTTCTGCTAGCTCTGCTGCGTGAAAGACTGTGGATCATCAACGGGCGTGAGGCCGTAAGAGAGGAGGTGAAGAACTGTGTCCATTGTTTTCACTACAAGCCGAAACTTAGAATTTAGAATCGTCTAAAAGCACAGCGGCCGTTCCAGGTTACAGGTGTGAATTTATGTGGCGCTTTCTTAACTACGTATCGTATTAGGGGCAATCCACCCTACAAGACGTATGCGGCGATCTTCGTTTGTTTCGCGTCGAAAGCCATTCATATTGAACTAGTCTCTGACCTATCTACTAATAATTTTCTTTTGTCACTTAAAAGATTTATTGGCCGGCGTGGTATACCCCAGCACATATATTACCCCAGCACCAATTTTGTTGACGACGACAATAAACTAAAGGCAATAAAAACAGCATTTTTTTAAAAACAGGCCAATGACGTGCTAAGTTTCAGCAGCAAAACGGGGTCGGAGTTCAACTAAATTCTACCAAGGGCTCCTCACTTTGGCGGCCTATGAAAGGCCGCTGTAAAGTAAGCCAAAACTCTGTTGCTCAAAAACGCAGCGCATGCAAATTTAACGTTCGAAGAGCTTCAAACAGTTTTAATAGGAGTGGAAGGCATTCTTAACATTTATATCAGATCACACAAATGACGGAGAATCCCTATCTCCAGCGCACTTATTAATTGCCTGAAGAGGTGTTAGTTGATCGTGATATTTCGCACCTAATACGTTGGCAGCGCGTTACATTTCTTAAACAGCAGTGTTGTCGTCCCGTGATTCTATTTTAAGTCATCAGCAACGGTCAAAGTGGACAAAACCAGAGCCCAATATTCAAGTTGGTCAACTTGTAATTATTCACGAAGATAATCTACCTGCACAACACTGGATGTTGGCTCGAGTAACAAATGCGATTCCAGGTGCTGATGGCAGGGTACGAATCGTCGACTTACACACATCGAAGGGCTCGCTAGGACGTCCTATTCAGAAGATTGAGCCCTTACCCTCATGCAATGGTGTTTTAAAGTTGGTGCTTTCAACGGGGGCAGAATTTTGAGTCAGAACGCAACACGTTATTTAAAATTGCTTTTATTAATAGTTAAAATTATAACATTATATATATTCGCAATCCTAATAATTAAAAAAAAATCAAGTTGTAGTTATCTGTAAATTCCAGCTAAGTATAATGGAATCTCAATAAGTCTAGCTATTTGCCTTTGATACATTCCAATTGTCATTTATTCCATTTTATTTATATCATGTTCGCATTTTTTTGGGGAAAATGTAATTATTCACGAAGATAATCTACCTGCACAACACTGGATGTTGGCTCGAGTAACAAATGCGATTCCAGGTGCTGATGGCAGGGTACGAATCGTCGACTTACACACATCGAAGGGCTCGCTAGGACGTCCTATTCAGAAGATTGAGCCCTTACCTTCATGCAATGGTGTTTTAAAGTTGGTGCTTTCAACGGGGGCAGAATTTTGAGTCAGAACGCAACACGTTATTTAAAATTGCTTTTATTAATAGTTAAAATTATAACATTATATATATTCGCAATCCTAATAATTAAAAAAAAATCAAGTTGTAGTTATCTGTAAATTCCAGCTAAGTATAATGGAATCTCAATAAGTCTAGCTATTTGCCTTTGATACATTCCAATTGTCATTTATTCCATTTTATTTATATCATGTTCTCATTTTTTTGGGGAAAATTATTGCTCTCGCACTGAATTGTAATTTATTAGTTAGTTAGTTGATAAGTGTCCGTGTACGAATAAACACTCAAACCACTAACACGGCATGTTGAATAATTTTACTACGAAACGCGGTTAATCGGATACAAACACTTGCAACTTCAAAAATTAAATAGACTAAACAATGTTATTTCTCTTTTCTTAGCCACTCTAGTTCGTTCGTCGATTGTGCATATGCACTGAAATTTAACATTATTATTTTTTTTTAGTTTTTTTGTTTATTGTAAAATCATGAAATTTATTTAAAGTTAAGTTGTATGTGCATTATTTCATTTAAATTTTAAAACCAAAAAAAAATGTTTAATATATTAACAGTGTCCCTCATTTGGCTGATATTGCCTTTTGTGTTTTTTTTTTCACATATCCCCTGATTCGTTTGAAAGTACATGAACAAAAATAATGCGAATAAGGCATCATATAATTTGTGGCGGGAAATTGTTTGTACAGCAAATAATACTCATTGTTGATGTTGCCAACTGGATGGCTGTAATATATACATTAGACTGATTCAAATTTGTATGAAAAATCTAGAACTATTTTTTTTTTGCTCGGCGTCGACTTTCTGAAACTAGGACCTCTAAAACTGAGAAAAAGCTTTTAAAACCCAAAAAAAGGGATCCTGGGATGTTGTGCAAAGAGCTTAAAGGAAATTTTTTATTTTTTTTGTACAAATTAACCAACGCTCAGGGGATGCCCCCTATTCATGCAAAGCACAGTGTTGATCGTAAAAAAGGAGTATTTGTTTCAGGGGGGGGGGTGGTGTTTAGAATAGTGTCGGGGGATGTTTGCTTTAAATTTCCAATATTAAAATTGTCGGGAAAAACAGACGCAGGGAGATTATTCCACAAACGTATCGTGCGACTGAAGAACGAATTCTCTCTGTAATGCGAGGTTCTGTTGTTGGGGTGGGCTTGGTTTGATGCCCTAGTAGAACGAGAGAACACACGACCTGGTGGAATCAGGCCATGTATTTCCCTAGAACACTTACCATTGTAATACCTATAAAACAGGCTTACACACCCTACGGTCCTTCCGTGCTCAAGAGAACCAATAGAAGATGAAATATGTTCATCCCCTATTAAATATATTGCACGTTGTTGGATTCGATCCAGGAACTCCAAAGAAGATTTTGAAGCCCCTGCCCATATGTACGAATTGTATTCCATATTAGGACGAATATAGGTGGTGTAGACAGTGCGTAAGTCAGCAGGAGTGAAGTATGTCTTACACCGTTTTAGAAAACCGAGACACTTGGCCGCTTCTTTCGACACATCAAATATGTGATCATTCCAACGGAGGTCACATTGAATTGATATGCCCAGAACGTCAAGAGCAGCTGACTGCGCAATATCCACAGAGTCCATATTGAGGGGAGGGTGGGGTGAATCCATTCTTTTGTGAGATAACAGACACCATTGAGTCTTGCTTGCATTAAAATCAACTCTATTGGAAAGACCCCACTCGGTGATTGTTTTAAGGTCATTATCTCAATCTCCAAAGAGTTTGGACGCTTGTTGAACGAATATGAATGACAAATATTACTGTCATCTGCAAAGGAATGAATTGGGTTCCGAGTCTATGACAGAAGGTCATTGATAAAAACCAGAAATAGGGACGGGGATAGGACGGAACCTTGCAGGACTCCAGAATTGATGGAATGTTGTTCTGAGAAAACACCATCCATCGAAACTCGTATTGAACGACCCTGGAGAAAACTCGATATCCATCGAGTAAAAGAATTACCGACCTCATATGCAATTAGTTTTGATACGAGGGCTTTATGCCACACTCAATCAAAAGCCTTGGAACAACAAGAGCAACAACCTTACTCTCCCCGAAAAGGTGAATACACTTATTCCACTTTTCGGAGATGACCGCCATTAAGTCACCTGTGGATCTGGTCTTACGGAAACCATATTGTCGGTCACTAAGTAATTCGTTTCGCTCTAGATAGTTCACAAGGTGGAAGTTAATTACGCTTTCCATTACCTTGGAGAGCGCAGAGCATATTACAATGGGTCGGTAATTGGCAGGGGTCGTAGCCTCGCCCTTTTTCGGAACTGGCTGGACATTGTCAACCTTCCAACAAGATGGAAAAACTCTTGTCGTGTAGGAGATGTTGAATAGGTTACGCAACGGACAAGCCAGCGTAGACGCGCTCTTCTTCAACCCATGGGCAGATATGCCATCTGGCCCAGAGGCTTTGTTAATATTAAGGTTTGCTAAAACCTTTTTAACTGCCCGAGTTCGACAATGTATCTCCGGCATTGCAGAAGAAACAAAATCGACGACAGGCAGTGGTTGATTACTATCTGGGAGCGTTGAATTATTTGCAAATAATTCTGCCAAGTGATTAGCTTTATCAACCGGGTCAGTGAAGGTCTGGCCATTCATAATAAGAGTTGGAGTAGACGATGTCGTCTGATTCTTCACCCTTTTTACAAATAATCAGAAGTTTTTACTACCTCTGTGGTACAGTAGGACATTATTGCGCGCGTTTTGTTCCTGAAGAAACTTTTCGCGCGAGATCTCGGCATTACAGCGATTCCTAGCCTGTATGCGAAGTCTTTCTGTGTCATCATTCTTGTTAGAACGCCAATTCTGAAAGGCTTCCTCTTTCGACCTGACTGCAATCCTGCAAGTCTCATTAAACAAAGAGTGGTCCTTAGGTTTAATGCTAATTTTTTTAGAAGGAATGTAGAACCGCATACCTAATAAAATAATATTTTGAATCATTAAAGCCGCGGCATTTATGTCTCTATCAGCGAAATACAATTTCCAATTAAAGTTGCGAAAAAATATATTTATCGCAACCCAATTTGCTTTTTCGTAAAGCCATACAATCCCCTTCGGGGCTTTAATCGAAGAGGCGCGTATATTAGAATACGAAAACTCAGCGGAAACAGTACAGTGGTCGGAATTACCAAGAGGTGCAATGACTTTTACATCATATTTTTCATGATGTGAAGTCAGAAAAAGGTCTAAGACTCAACATAACAACCCTCCTGTGTTGGAAGACCCGAGTGGTCAACCAAGTGGCGTTGTGCATATTAAAATCGCCGGCAACAAAAATTTCACTGCCTGGAAATTGCTCCAATATATTTGAGATCGAATCAGATAAGGCATCCAGCTTATTACAGGTGGAAACCCTATCTAAATTCGGAATCCTATAAAGAAAGCACAAGTGCATGATGTGTGTTTGGATTTTGAATTTTACCCAAATTGTGTTAAATTCGCTATCCGACATACTATGTTGTTGCTGCAGTTGATACACAACGTCACTCCGAATAAATAGAGCGAGACCCCTATGGACAGAAATTAATGACACTAAGTGATACCCAGGTATTTGAAAAGCCAGTGGATCTGCACCCTCACTAACCAGGGTCTCACCCAGTGCCATTATTTGTGGTCTATTGACGGACACATATGCATATACAGAAAAGAAATGTCGCAAAAATCTATGCGAAAGTTTTGCGACATTTTTCCTACTAGGCGAGTTCAAAACAAACAAACATACCAATAGCGGGCGGCAGTTGAGACAAACAGCGAGAGCGTAAGCTAAACAGTGGTGAGTGTTATGCCTTCACCACTGTCTTCGTTACGCACTCTTGCAGTCTCAGCTACGCACGCAGTTAGCGTGGAGTAGGATGGGAAAGGGACAGAATACAAAAAAACAAATGTGCAATTGCAGCAGAAGGCATAGAAAAGCCCGTTGCGTAGGCAATTGTAAAAAAAAGCGACGACGGCAGCAGGCAGTGTTGGTAGCTGGCAATGCAGCGAAACCGGTTTTGTGTTGTTAATATATATTTCTGGTGGTTATTGATGTTTATTGTTTGTGATAATTTATTGAAAGTGTGTTTTGAATTTTATTTATTTTATTGTTAAACGTGAAATTGCGGTGGACGACACTTATAACAAGATTTTGCGCGGCACTCGACAATTATTAGAACAAACTCGACGGACAAAAATTTAACGAATTAAATAGACAAATAATAGAGGATGGCACGTCCGTCTCCCACCGTTGCGCTGACGCTACTGCGACTAAAATTTCTGTGACTAAAATTTCTTTCTTTATTTAATTTAAAATCTGTTACTGAAATTATGGTTTTTAAAATTATAAATTTTTAGTTAACCGTTACAGTTTCTTGGCTTGCCAAACACGTAAAATGTAGACTTTTTTTTTACTACAGTAATTTTAATTGTCGAAATTTACAAATTTGAATTTGACCGCTAAAATTACTATAGTAAAAAAAAAAATTACATTTTACGTGTTTGGCAAGCCATAAATAAAAAAAAGAAAATTTAATGATACCTTTTTACACTTGAAGTAATAATAATGTTATTGAAAATAGTCGTTAAAAGTTCAAAAATTTAAGCTCTTTGCGCAACATCACAGGATCACTTTTTTTTTGGGTTTTGAAAGCTTCTTCTCTGTTTTAGAGGTCCTAGTTTCAGAAAGTCGACGCGGAGCGAAACATTTTAAGATTTTTTGTTTTTGAATCAATCTAATATACATGCATGCAGTGTGCGATTGTATGTTGTCATGCGTCTGTCTATTGTCATGCGTCTGTTTGTTGCCATGCGATGATACAGAGTAACAACGAAAAGTTGTCAATGAAATGCGTAATTCATTATTGTTGTATTTTCTTCCTTCTGTTAGTGTTCGATTTGTAGCGTTTGTGTCCGCAAAGAAAAATGTTATCCTGCAAGATATTGTCTGCGCTCTCTTGACATGTGGTACGTGTAGCACAGTTTTTTATTTTTAATCTCTGACGAAAACAGAAATATGCCTGTACGCCTTATATTAATAATATACATATAAGTTAATTTTATTATGGCCTTGAGATTTTTGAATTGTCTTGTCACCTGTTTTTTTTTTTATTGATATATAATTCAAATTTTTATGTTATTGGATTTTTAGTTCTTGTGTAAGTAAAATCATTTATTGTTGGTAGAGGACATTGAAAATATGGAAAATAAGTAACAAATATACAATTAGTGTTCAAATTCTATTTGTTTTCATAATTAATATGCAGTTTAAGATATTTGTCTCTCATATTTTATTGAAAATTTTAAAAGTTAATTTTTCAAGATTCTTGCAAGCAAGACCAAGAAATGTATAGTAAGAACAATAGCAAGAACAATAGCAAGAACAAGGGCTCTCTCAAACATAATTTTGCAGGCACTAACATGTATGTTTGGAATTTTAAGTAAACATAATATATAATTGACTGATAAATCATTTGTAAACAGGGTTGTATTGAGACTTGAACAGTGTTGTAATGAGCTCCGACTTACATTATAATATCCCGGAAACATTTTTATGTTGCCCCTTAAAATGGAGTATGTTCTAATGGAAACATAATAATTACTACATCCAAATAAAATAAATATTTGAACCGAAACATAAATATGTTCAAAATAAAACATGATTTGAAACGACCTGAATAAGAATATGTTTCCAGTGAAACATATCAGTTGTTTCAGTTCAAAAAGTAGTATGTTTGCATAGAAACATATTTAAATATTTTTGAAAGAAATCCTGAAAATAAAATAAAAATTAAATGTTTTTTTATTAATTTTTATTAAAAATCTTTAAACGAGCACAGTGGGAATTTGGAATAATTGAATTCATATACAAATTTTTAAATGCATAAATAAATAATTCGTTTAAAACTGCAAGTACAAGTGACAGCATCAATGAATGCACAATTGCACCAGCAGACGCTAAACCAAACGATCCAGGCTCGCTTTATATTTGGTACAGTTACAGTTGGTCTCAGTACAGCACATAGCGTAGGCAAGTAATTCTGGGAGGCTTTTGTAAAAAAACATGCCAAATTCTGTTTGAAAATCGAAACACTGATTTTTACTCAGTTACTATTTGTACTTTTTGTAACACAACAACAAAAGTCACGTACGCAGAAAATGCCGACCACCGAATGCTCAACGAGTACCAACTTCGTATACAAGACGAATGTTGCAAGAATACATTTATTTAAATCCAATTTCTTTTTTGTTTATTTTTAAACATCAATATGTTCAAACAATGGCAAAAGATGGCGTAGGTAGAAAATTCTGCACAACGTTGCCAACTTCGTCAGTCGATAAATTATCGAAAGAAGACGAGCGTTGCGAACATACGTTGTATTTAGATTTGATTAGCATTTTCTGTGTTTCGAAACATAGTTTTAACCAAGTAAATTGCCAAGAAATAATTTATTCAAATGCAATTAAAATTTTATGTTGGTATTGTAACATATTTATGGTTAATTTGACAGATTCAGCTGGACAATATAATAATGTTTACACGTGAACAAAAATAAATTCAATTTCGATTATAATTTAATTACACTTCATTCCTAATACATGTATGGTAATTTCGTATTACTTTTTGATTACATTCAAACATATTTAAACAAATCTTTTCTACCTGTTTACCTATGCAAGAGCATGTCTTAGTTTGCAAGAACAAGAGCAAGCAAGATTACCATTTCTTGCCTTGCTCTTACAAAGGATCATCACTTATTACCAGAAATACCACAGCTCTAACTACAAAGTTATTTACAAATTATTTAGATCGACTTTGAAACAACCATCTCTCAAACATCTGACAAATACGGTAAATATAGCAGGCAACAGTCTTTCAAATTTACGATTACGTAGAGGAATCATCAATTAAACATTTTACAAATAGGAAGATAGTTGTGGAATATTTGGAAAAGGTATTCCATTAGAATTCGCGGAGTCATTTTTATTGAATTAAAATAATATGAATCAAATGTATTTTATTTATTCTAAAATTAAAACAGTATCCTGGTTATACATCGCCATCGTCTTCATAAATCTTTTGAACGTAAAATTTTAAAACGACTTGAGACTTCTATATCCCATTTCAATCCCAGGAAATTTTATTTTCACTTTTACCATTAAAATGTAATATTTGAGTTGCAACTTTTTTACACCATTGGATTGACTTAATTGTTGTGGATAAATCGAGCGTAAGGAACAAATACGCCATTTTCCTTTTTCTAGTAGTCAAATGTCAAAATAATCCAACAGTTTTGTTGCAAATGTCCAAGAACTCAGGATGTTTGCTATCAATCAGTCAATTTTCATTGTTGTTGTGGCAAACTCGTAACTATCTGCATATGTCTTATTTAAATAATATACAAGTTTATAATAAGTAATAAGTTGCAAGTTTGTTTAAACTTATGGGATTTTTGAATATTTGCTACAATGCGTAAATTTAAACAGATAGTTTCAGCAAGCCTTTCATACACATTGTGTTTTCTTAGTGCATGCTCGAATTAAATGCGAGCTCATATCATGGATATTTACATATACCAATTAATTTGAAAAGACATCTTGTTTTTTAGAGCATGCTCGAATAAAAAGCGAGTTCCTATCATGGATATACATATACTAATTAATTTGAAAAGATTTATGGTTTACTATAAAACTTTAAGATACGCGACTTGTTGCAATTAATTTGATAACGGAAGACGCTTTTGTAGTTATATAGATTGCATTGTTTGTCAAGCTAAATAATTTTTAAAATTGGTTGTAAAATTGAAGTTCAGTTCTACAAATACCAGCCGTTCTAGTAATGTAGCTAAATGTTCGTTTAGTTGGACTAGTACTGTTTAAAATTCCGAAAAAAAATCAACGTGTTATAAAATAGGTACGCAAGTTTTGAGAATGCAGAATCAATTATTTTCGCATGCAGAATTGAAATTTGCAGTGATTTTTATTTTTTGATTTTTACGGCAAAAAATCAAAAAATAACGATTATTTTTAATTTTTATGTTTGCTTGCTCAGAAATAAAAATCAAAATTCAATTTTTACTTTAAAACATCAAAAATAAAAATTAAAAATTCATTTTTATTTTTTTGCTCAAGAATAACGATTATATTTTGATTTATACTTTTTTACTCAAAAATAAAAATTAGGGTGCGGGGCGTTGTGCTGAATTTGTTGTGCAGCAAAAATAATGTTCTTGCGATGGAAACGATAGACTCTAAAACTAGTTTGGGTGATGTTAGTGAACAGTTTCGATGGCTCACGATAGTGTTCAGCGTTACTAATAATAATTTGGCCAAGATGTGTGTGTTATATTTGTACGCTAAGTGGTTAATGCCGTTAATTCATGGTTAATGTAGTTTAAATCCGAAAGACGAGGTTAGAGCTTATGATAGTAATGTTTTACTCTCGAAGGTTAGCCAAGAAGTAACTAAGTAATAATAATTTTTATTTTTGATGTTGACAGTCGCTGGGATCGAATCGGGGACTTTTCAGCTCATGATCAAACGCACAAACCAATCTAGCCACCGACGCTACAGTATGACCTACTACCAAAACAGATTCACCCAAAAAAAAGTTCCAAGGACGCACTCGGGTGCTTTTGTGGAACCGATTCACCCAACAAAAATCCAAAGTGCTTTTGTAATCCCACTGGAACAGATTCACTCAAAAATATAGTACAATCAATGACACACCTGGATGAGTATATACCCTTGCATATAATAATAATAGTTTGGCACTACAGTCCTATAAGAACGTAGGGCCAAGCTATCAGACTACAATACCGTATAGATAAATCACCGATGAAAGTCTAATGAACTTGGCTACTCAGGGTTGGCCGAGTCTTAGACGAAGACTTATGAACCATGTCTTCGAAGCTCAAGGTTGGTCGAGTCTTGAGCGAAGACTAATTCACCAAGACTTGGCCGCCCAAGCTTGGCTAAGCATTGGCCACGTTGTCAAGTCCGGAAGTTACTACATGGACTGTTATTGAATGCATCGGTACCTCAACTTCCAATTTACTAAATAACTTAATATTAATAGTATATTAAAATTAGAGTGTTATGCATGCATCCATAGATTTCAAACATGCAACATTAGATTTACTGACCTTCCTAGTTGTGATACTTTCAATAACAAAGAGTTTTTTTCTTAACGAAATTTGTTTTCAAATTTTACCTATTTCAGGCCCATATTAATGTTAATACTGACCACAATCCAACGTGGACCATCGAAGGTGTTAACTAACATGACCTAAATTTGTATTTGAGTCTATCGTTTTTATCGTCAGAACATCATTTTTGCTGCGCAACAAATTACGTACAACGCACTGTACCCTAATTTTTATTTTTGAGTAAAAAAAAGTATAAATCAAAAATAATCGCTATTCTATTCTTGAGCAAAAACAATAAAAATTAATTTTTATTTTTGAATTTGAAAATAAAAATTGAAATTTGACTTTTATTTCTGAACAAAATTTTAAAAATCAAAAATAATCGTTATTAACGAACAAAAAAAAGTTTTGCTCAAAAATAATTTTTATTTTTGATTTTTTTGTATATTACTCGTAACTATTACAGTCCCTGTAAAAAATAAGCCAAATCGAATCACACAAGAACAAAATCGGAAAGAAAACGAGATGAAATACCACAAGAAAATGGTAACATGTGTATTAGGAAATTCTCACCGATATATAATATTTTATATGTAGATGAGTTTGATAATGATTTTGAGTTCGAGTTCGGGGACGAATTTGACTGTTTTGTAAATGATGAAGATTATTACGATGGGGATCATTGAAACGTATTGTTTTTTTTCTTCTCCTTTTAACAAAATATAATTGAAATCGACCATAATTTGTACGCCTCTTTCGGCAGTATCATTGACAACATTTAAACCATGTCTTTTGTTTGTGAAAAGCTTACATTATGATCTAAAAAAATGGGCTTACTTGAGAAAATATATTGTTTAGTTTTAAGGATATGGACATGAAAACGATTTTTTTTTTTTCATTTTAGAAGACTACAAATTTATGATTAGATTTTACATTTAATCCTAAAACCAAACCATTTCATGGAACTTTTATAAACAAATGACAGATAAATTATAAACTGAAAACTAAAACTAAATATGTCCAGTGCACATTGGGATAAAACTCAAATCTAGTTGGACAAAATAGCAAAAACAAAACACATCTAAAGATCTTAAAACCAAATCCATTCGATTTATAATATGTTATATCATAGTACTACATATTTAGATTTCCGCAGATGGGTCTCTGTATTGCTATGACATTGGATAAAGTGTTTATTAAGCTTGCATTCTAAACGTAATATAAATTGAATGAATTTATATAGAAATTGGATTATGCTTGTATTTTATACAACAATGAAATACCTTACTACTATCTATTATTTTATTCTGGTAGCTATCATACAAGAGCATCAAAACCTGTTGTTTAAAGACACCAATTATGATTTTTTAATTTTTTTCTATTATGACGATTTAAAAAATTGTGCGAAAATGTGTAACGGCTAACTCACAAATTTGCATTTATTGATGTCTTTCCTACGAGAACTATTGAATATATTTTGCATTAACTTGCATTTTTGTAACGTATGGACATTTAGACTGATTCAAATTTTTATGAAAAATCTATAACTATTTTTTCCTTCGCTCCGCGGAAACCGAGAAGAAGCTTTTAAAACCCAAAAAAAAGTGATCGTGTGATGTTGCGCAAAGAGCTTAAAGGACATTTTTGATCTTTTAACAACTATTTTCAATAAAATTATTATTACTCCAAGTGTAAAAAGATATCACTAAATTTTCTTCCTTTATTTAATTTAAAATCTCTTACTGAAATTTTTAAATTACAAATTTTTAGTTAACAATTACAGTTTCTTGGTTTGCCAAACACGTAAAATGTAGACTTTTTTTTTACTATAGTAATTTTAACAGTCGAAATTTTTCTAATTTTATTCTTACGAGTTTGGGATAATATTTTTATATTATTGCACATACAATTATCTTTAAAATTATATGTCACACTTATATTTTTGGATACCGTTTTATTAGTACACAGTAAAATTCTGCACTCCTGCAGAAAACATTCTCAACCCAAAAGTTAATGCACACCCTCAATTATTCAAGAAAATGTTTTGGATATCCCTCTCGATAATTTTAAGATTAAAATAAATAAAAAGTCGTTGGTACATTTTATTAAATATCACGGTTTAATCATTTTTTGGGTTTTTTTTTGATTTATTTTAATAATAAGTTCAATGTAATTTTTCTTTGCTTAAACTATTAAGTTTATCCACTAACAAAAACTTATAAAAGTTTTACATAATTTTTCACCATTATGGTTCATAATAAATAGTAACAAAAGCGGTAAAATTGTAAATTCCTTCAATGAGCATTATATCCTTAAGTTGTCCTTACATGGAATAAAGTGCATACAAATATTTACAAAACAAAAAAAAATCAATCAGCTAACTTCTAAAGTTCAAGAGATATTACAATTCAAAATCCAATTTTTGTGAAAATTTAGTCTAAAATATTTTAATATTTTAGTAAACCATAAATAATGAAGTTTAAACTCATCAATATTCTTATTGAACCACGTTTTATAAAAGTAGACTTTATTAGCTACATTCTTGAAAAAAAAATCTAACTCCTGTCGTGGATATTATCAAAGATATTGATCCATAAATTAACCCTTTACATAATTTTATTTTTTGATTTCAATCAAAATATATTATTTTTTAGGCTAGGTGCGCATACTTTTACTATTTACTAATAATACGATATCTAAAAATATAAGAGTGACATTTTATTTTAAAGATAATTGTATGTGCAATAATACAAAAATTTTATCGCAAACTAATTAGAATAATAAAATTAGAAAAATTTCGACCGTTTAAATTACTATAGTAAAAAAAGTCTACATTTTACGTGTTAGGCAAGCCATTAAACAAACTGTAACGGTTAACTAAAGATTTATAATTTAAATAATCATAATTTCAGAAAGAGATTTTAAATTAAATAGAAAAAGAAAATTGAGTGATGTCTTTTTACACTTGCGAGTAATAATAATGTTATTGAAAATAGTCGTTGAAATTTCCAAAATGTCCTTTAAGCTCTTTGCGCAACATCACAGGATCACTTTTTTTTGGTTTTAAAAGTTTCTACTCAGTTTTAGATGTCCTAGTTTTAGAAAGTCAACGCGGAGCGAAACATTTTAAGATTTTTTGTTTCTGAATCAGTCTAATGGACATATACAACTGTGAAAACTAGTTAAAAATAATTATTTTTATATTTTGAATGCGTTAAAAAATGTTACATAAAAAAATGTTGAATCTTCCATATCGTTTTTAATAACAAAGGAACATCTTTATGTAAATTAATTAGAAGATTTAGCGTTCGTCTAAATTTTTTTCAATTATAGTCGATTTTACCAACAAAAAAAAAAAGAAAAATTCAAAAAGATATTTCTTTTAGTTTATGTTTATTAAAGGAGTTATTCAAAAATGTGTAACGTTTAACTTATTGTAACTTATAACAAAAAGACCCTTCTATTCGACTCTATCATAATAAATTGCATACACGTGCAATTTTGAAAATTATAGTCAATTTTGTAAAAAAAAAAAAAACCGAAATTTTTATTTTGAATTTGCAGTGTTATTAAATGAATTAGGCAAAAATGTGTAACGTCTTACTTATAGTTTCCAAATACACCAAATTGAAATTTAAATGATTCTTACATACGGAAATATGTCATATTCTTAAAAAAGATTCTTAGAAAAGATATAGGAAGTGGACTTAGAAGTTGACCAATCGTTATAATTTTTGGAATGGTACTGCCAAAATAGCAATATACATCAAATTGTATTTTTAAATGATGCATAAGTTTGGAAATACGTCATATTCTTAAAAAGGGGTATATGGGAAGTGGACTTAGAAGTTGACCGATCAAAACAATTTTTGGAATAGTTGTTCGTATTACCAAAAAAAGCTGTACACCAAATTTTATATTCATATGATGCAAAAGTTTTGAAATAAAACGTATATTGTTAAAAAGTTATATGGAAGGTAGGCGTGGCAGATGCATAACACGAGTCGTGTTGCCAATTTAGCCGATTTCCGGCAAAGTTTATGAAAAAAAAGTTTATGAATAAAATTCTTAATGGAAAAATTTCATAACATAATAAATCTGAACATTTATATTTTACAATTTTACAATAGAATATGAGCTGACGACAGTAAAATAAACTTATCAAACAATTTGTCAAAAATATGTAAAACAAAAAATTATTTTAAAATATTACAAATAAAAGTATAAACGTTTTCTTTTAATTTACTTATTAAAAAGAATATTTTAATTAGTTATCAATAAATTGATGTATTCTGTCTTTTGACGTTGACTGTCGATGAATTTGAAATATTCAGTTCGCATCCCGAATCAACTGTCGAACCATTGACAATACTGTTCTTAGTTTGAGTAGATTTTTAGCCGATATCTACTTTTTTTTAAATGCCAATTTTCTATTAAATTGTTTAAATATACAAATTAATTACAATAAATTAAATATAAAACAAAAAAAAATGTTAGCCGTCTTTTAGCCGATTTTAAAATGTAATTTAGCCGTTTTTTACCGTTTTATTTCAGTCTTTTATCCGCAATGTTAAACAAATTATGGCGACACTGAACACAATCCTTTTCTTATACATCAAATTAGCATTGATGTTATAAAGCAGAGTTCGGAAAGTCACATAAATGAATAATCATAATGCCTCACCTCATAATGCATAATCCGCATAAGTAAGAAAGCACACATTCAATTTTACTACACACGACATGAGTGAGTAAGAGAAAAAAATCCGACTTACTCTCTACTCATAAATGGTTAATCATCGGAGAGTAAAAACTTTACTACTCGTGAGTGCTGTCTTCAACTCATTTATTTTTCTCCTCACGAGGGAGTAGCATTACGCATTTTATCTTTTTCTTATACTCATAAAAGTACAAGACCATAAAAGTACACAAACATAAAAGTACATAAACATGGTGCTCATTTTTTGTATGTATGCAACGAGTAAGCGGTGTTGCCAGACGAGTTGCGTTGAAACTTAAAATGTTTTCCCTAGTAGAAATTTACACGATGCACCTTCGGGAAATTATCGGGTTTTCGTCGGGTAAGCCCTAATAGAGCAAACATGATCACTGCCTTGTTATGGCCTTAACATGCTCACCCTATCAGGGTTTACATTATCTAAACAGTCAATGTTCCCGATCATAGCTACATTAGTTGTTTCTCACGAAAACCCTAAATATTTTTTTTATTAAACAGGAGACTTTCAGAAATATTTCATCATTATTATGAGCATATTTTTATGAAAGATTTAAATTTAACGGTAATTTTACACAATATGCACATATAATGATCCATACCATTTTAATTCTAATTTTACAATTTAATAATAATAATTTTAAAAACTAATTTTTAATTTCCCCAATGTAAACCTAATGGCGCATATTCATAAACAATTTAAAGTCGACTTTAAAATTAAAATCAGCATTTTGACATTTTATTATTTGTGAAAATTGTCAAACAAGTCGACTTTAATTTTAATCCTTAAAAGCCTGACTTTTTTTTTAGCTGAAAAAAATGTAAGTTATGCGATTCTGTACAACGTTTGTTATACGACTTTGCTCATAGGTGTTACTTACTTTAACCAGATCAAAAATATCTGGGCACCCGGACTTCAAAATTGAAGAAGTTAATTTTGTACTTAAGAATTTTTAAGCAAAAGTGAAGAAATTTTATTATGAAAAATAGTGGAAAATGCAAAAAAAACCATCAATGTATGAATATTTGTGATTTGTTTGGATGAAACAGTTCTTTTTTTATGGATTTACTCCGGCCATTGCTGATGTCATATTCACAACATTAATTTCCAAGCACTTATTCTTTGTAAACAACATACTTAAAAAAAAACATAAAAAAAACGTTTCTATATAATTTCACATATGCTCAATTTTGAACTCCCGGTGCCTGATGGTTCCGCTATGTCTATGAATATGAGCCAATGTTTTTAAATGATAGTAAACATTATCATGTAAATGGTCATTTTATTAGTTGCAGGGCTTTATATTAAAAATAACAGGAACTATTTTTTATTTAAATGCGTTGACAGTTGCCAAACTATCGGAAGCAAGTCCTATTAAGCTTAATGAAGAGTACAATGCTTTCATTTTTATTTAATTATTTTAAATTAAAATATCTTCATTGTAGAAGGAAAAGCCATCAACTACTGCCAATTATTCATTTATAATTATTCATTTATAATAATAACCAATAATCTCTTAATTTAAGAATGTATTTGGTGACATTTAGTTCCACAACGATGATATGTTATATTAAAATAATGTAGTATTTATGTGCATATATAACACGTTGTATGATTTTTCTTTATGTATTATTAAATTTACTATATTAAATAATATTTTATTTCATCGGGTATTTGTAGGACTTTCATAAGGAAATCATGTTTTTGAAAAGGTAATGGTCGGGTAAATAATGAAATCGGTAATCACCCGATCAGTACATGATCATGGACTGAGGTGAGTACATGATCGGGACGCTGCGTTACAAGGACATCGAGGGCCTCGTCATAGTCCGACCATCTCAAATAATGACATGATCAGTTCATGAGCATGGCCCTACTAAAATTTCTACTAGGATTATTTTATAAATAATGCCCGATTTACATTGTATCTTCTGTGAGATACACCGGGTTGCTGCTGTGTTGCGTCTAGCTGTTGTCATGCGATATATACAGGGTCCAAGAAAACGTTAATGTGCCTTTATTGTAGATTATGTATACGTATATTATATGTGCATAATGACGTCGCTGTTTTTAAAATCATGTAATATATTTATAAATTTAGCAAAAATTAATCATGATATCCAGCAAAAAATAAAAAAAACATATTTGGTATTTGTTATATGTATATGACTACCTATAGCAGGGAAAAATGTTTGGATTTTTAATTCTCTTTTATGTTTTATAATACTTGACCACATTAGTAATTTAAATCGCGAGATATTTGCAAACCATTTCTTCCCACATTTTTTGACCTGCTTATTGAAAGCTCGGTAAAAATGTTATTGGTTGATATCTCATAAAATGATCCATAGACAATTTTATAACCCACATTTTAGAATGTTGCAGGTCATTTCCCATAATATGCTTGAACATTTGTTGGTATATTTGGAATCGATAGGTACAAACATTTAATGCCTTTACATAAATATCAATTATATCATTTTACACAACATTTCAAAAATTACAAAGATGGGAAGATTGCAACAGAAATAGCAACAACGATCTTACAATTTGCAAGCATGTACAGTGAGTAGATCAACGCATTCTCTTTGTCGTTGAACAAATATGAGTTGAAGAAAAGTGAGAGTTTGCTTGTTGCACTCTTTCATGTGTAATGAGGATGGAGAGGTGAAACGCAAAACTCTCTTATTAGTAGCTAAATCTCTACTCCCAAAACGCGACTCTCTTATGAGTTATGAGTTTGCCGTATATTTCTGGCTACTCACGCATGAGGTGAGTAGCAACGAGAAAAAACATTTTGCACAACTCATGAGTATGAGTGAGCGTGAGTTAGGATTTCCGAACTCTGTTATATCATGGTATTTAATTTTGTCCAGCTAGAATTGGGTTTCAGCCCACTGTGCAGTGGTTTAAAAAATCAATTAAAAATTAGATTTTTTTTATTGTTTTTCAAACTAATCTGTCAAAACTGATCAACGTTCCTGCAGAAAAGTTTTCAAATTCCAAAGTAAACATTTAAATATGCAATTTTAAAGATGATTTATTTCGACGACTATACTATACTCAAGAACCGCCTCACTACTTGTGAAAACTACAACTAATATTATCTTATAATCAAGGATTGAAACCGTAACCGAAACCGATATCCGTTTAAAACCGTTTCATTTTTAAAACCGAAACCGTAACCGAAAACGTTATACGAAAATCAGAAATAAACCGATATCTAAAACCGAAATAAACTGTTTCGGTTTTATACCGGTTTAAAACTGTTTTTAAAAAAGCATTAAAAGAAACAGAAAAACATATTTTATATAGAAGATCTTAAGTACAAGGCATGTTTAAATGTCATTTAAAAAAATTTTGAGTTCCCAAAATAAATTTTTTTGTTGTACAAAAATTTGAGAAACATTGTTTCAAAATAACAGTCTTTGGTCTAAAATTTGTTTTTTTTTTTTTCATTAATTTGCAACTCCAAGCACAATTTTTTTGTTAAAAAATGATTAAATTTTGAATGATATTGTTTTTTTAATTATTGTATTAGTAAAATAAAGTGGGACAAGTTTTGAAAAGTTAATCTGAATAATTTTTAAATTCTTTTAAAGGATCTATTCAATAGAAACCATTTATAAGTGAATTTTACCCAATTTTTTGAGAGCAATATGGCAATATGGCTGTGAAATATGCCAGTGCTTTGTCGTCATGAATGCTCCATGCAGAAATGTGAAAGTTGTATCCGCTGTTGCACGTAGTTGTACTGTGAAAAATATAACCTAGCACGTCTGCGATGTTTGTTAGTTTTCAAATTTAACGTATGCGAGAATTTTGTTTTCGGCGATGGAAGTAGCTCGGTTTTTAGAAATTTTACACACGAGTGCAGCAACTGCCTAAACATATTTTTTATTTTGCATTCGTGCGATCACGCGTGCCTGCAAATCCGATCTATATAACAAAGTCAAATATAACGTATGTGAAATGAAATATGAACTGACGTTTTAACTGTAACAAAAGCTTTATTTAATTTTTACAATGTCAGCGTTAATATTAGGTAAAAAAGGTAGTTTAAGTTATGAACTTAAACTAATTTAACAAAAAATCATATTCTCAAAAATTGTCCTTATATTTTGAGGCAACTTACCATTAGAATTCCCTTTGTATCTTTAAAATAGAATAGACCAAGTCCTTCGATAAATTTTAATTGGAGTTATTAATTTTAATATTGATAAGATTCTATTGATAATAAGCTTATATCGGACAATTTTCTGCATATATGTAAATGCCTACATTTTTAGTAGACAAAATTAAAAATGTTTAAGCAGTATATAAGCCTCCATTTATTCTCAAAGTGGCTTCGATCCTCATAATTCGGATTTCACTGCAAATTCTTCATATTGATTGTCTTATTCAATAATACATTTTTAGTAGTTGTCATTTGCAATAAAATCTATGAAAATGGTTTGATACACGGATAGAAAAGATTTGTTTGAATATGTTTGAATGTAATTAAAAATAATACGAAATCACCATTTATGTATTACGAATGAAGTGTAATTAAATTATTGTTCAGATGGTAATAACATATTACTATGTGTAAACATTTTATACATTTCCCAGCTGAATCTGTCAAACTTATCATAAATATTGTTACGAAAAGATGTAATTTGCCCCATATTGCAAGCATTCAACAATAATAAATGAGATGCAAGACAATTCAGCGCACTATGCAATGTGTTAGAAAGAAACGGAAGATCATTCAGCGAAATGAGCAATGTGCGATAAAGATGGAAGATCAGCACAATAAAACACATGCGTGCGTACAGTCGAAGCTTGTCGAAACATGTCGAACTGATGCCTGCAGTATATAAGTCCGACGTATCTGAGGCACAGCACTTCAGTTGTGATTTAATAGTGAACTAGTGCGTCTCGTGAGTGAACATTGTGAAGCTAAATTGTAGAAATTTAGCAGTTGATATAAGTGAGTTTTCTTTAAGTTGTTATTTAAATAAATAAAGTTAATTAATACTAGATGATATAATACTAGTTAAAACCAAATATAAGTGTGTTTTTATTTTGTACAAAATCCAGCGATACGAACTCGTAGAACAGTTTTCCATAGACTGAATTTTCGTAACATTGATGTCAGAAGTGGGATTGTGATACAAAATGGTAAAATTTGATCAACTTAAATTCTACCAGCTGAAGAAGGAGCTGGCGAATCGCGATCTTCCAACTGCTGGTACGAAAGTAGAGCTGCAGAGGCGCCTGATGGAAGAATTTGCGGCCCAAGAAATTGATATCGCACTGCACGATTTCGAAGTAGAAGTTACAGCACCGTCATCGAAAAATCTTGATTCTGAGGAAAAAGAGCATTCTTAAGTTTTTGATATGAGCCAGTTGATCGGAGCTATGCAGCAACATTTTCAGATAATGGCTCAAGAAAATTCCAGACAGTTTCAAGAAAATTCAAATCAACTAAAAACAGAACTTCAAGAAAATTCCAATCAACAGAACTTCAAGAAAGTTCCAATCAACTTAAAACAGAACTTCAAGAAAATTCCAATCGACTTAAAAGAGAACTTCTGGAAAATACTAACCAACATCAAGTAAAAATGGAGCAACAAATGCAGGAACATTCGAAACAGCTTCTGAAAGTTTCTAATACACTTCATGGCAAAGTTAATGAGCTTGAAGCGCATATAAATAACGTTGATAAGAAATATCAAGACATCGACAAAGAGCTTCAATAAAAAAAAGATTTGCATGTGTTGCAGATAACAGGACCAACACCGAATTTTGTCAGTGGTACGAAGCTGAAATCGCCGATATACGATGGAACCACAGAAATTAACATTTTCAAGCTTCAATTTTGACCACGGCTGCAAGTAATCGATGGAACAATGAAGACAGCGTAGCAGCGCTTATTGTGTCCCTGAAAGGAGGCGCAGCCGAAGTATTGCAGACTGTTCCAGAAAACGATAGAAATAGTTATTTAGCGGGTATGGCTGCACTGCAACGCAAATATGGCAGTGATCACATGAAGCAAATTTATAGAATGGAACTAAAGGGCAAAATGCAAAGAAATGGTGAAACATTGCAGTCGTATACAGCGGACGTCGAGAGGCTTGCGCATTTGTCGTATGCAGACTCAAAGTTGGAGGGATTTCATAGAAAAGTGCTCTAACACAGGTCCCAGGGGGCGTAAAATTGATGTGGATAACGATGACTTATTTCAAGTAGTGTGCCAAGCAGTTAAAGCAGGCAATAAATCCGATCACACGGCTGTCAACCGCGACACCCAATTTAAAGGTAAATGCTACAACTGTGATACATGTGGGCATATGGCACGTGATGGTCGTGAAAACGCAAGCATTCAATAAATCAATCTGCAGATGAACCCAGACATGAAGAAGTACAGGATCATGTCCAAAATAACGTAAATTTTAATCAAACTTTAAACTAAATCGAGTCAGTTCTCTCAGATCGGTGCACGATCTGACTCCCATTACCGAATGCCCCAGAATCTCCATTTCACAAATTGCTCGAAAGCCAAATACCTTAACTCATTGATTATACTGCATATATGGTAACATTGGATACGGGAGCTTCACATTCAATAATAAGAAGTATAACCTTGTTAAGGACGAAGTAGAGTCGCTTATAAGAATAAGATTGCAAACAGCTACATATGAAGAGGCTTCTATCAAAGGAAAAATTACCAAGAAAATCACAATTGATACTACGACTGTTAAACATGATTTTATAGTGGGGGTAATAGTAGACGAAATAATACTTGGCCTATATGATAAGGAACGGTTTCACACTAGATTTAACCTGAAAATTTGTATGTTATGCCAATACGGAGATCCAACTAAACATTGATTGTGACCAGAGCCCGAAAATTAAACAAGTTTTCGCTCATAAAAATAGGAAAATACCACCTAATTCAAACGCAATTGTTTGGGCGAAATTAAATGGAGATTGTGAGATAAGCAAGTTGTGGGTTATTGAAGCAAACGAAGAGCTGTATAAAAGTAACATAGTGCTAGGAAGAACACTTGTTGAAGCGGAGAAAGGCAGAATTGTACCTACAAGAAGAAATAGCTTCCGACAGCCCAATGACTAAAGCGCACTGGGCACAGTGGCAGAGCTTTAAGCTGCAAGATGGTTGCTTATATCGTGTATGGGAAAGTAAAGATGGCACCTCCGCTCGAAGTTTGCTTGTTATTCCCAAGTCAAAAATAAAAGAGATATTAGCGGAATACCGTGGTGGATCAAGTGGAGGACACTTGGGCATAAATAAAACGGTCGAGAAGGTAAAGAAACGTTTCTATTTGGTTGGATGCCAAGAGTCAGTCGCCGATTGAATTCGCAGTTGCTAGCAATGTGTAACAGCAAAAGGACCAACAGTCAGAAGTCGCGACAGGATGCATCAGTAAAACGTGGGAGCACCATTCGAACGTATCGCCATGGATGTTACCGGACCATTTCCAATCAGTGATGCGGGTAATAAGTATGTGCTTGTCGACATTGACTACTTCAGCAAGTGGCCCGAAGTGTATCCCATTGCTAAATCAAGAAGCCACAACAGTTGCGGATGCATTAATTAACAACTGGGTAAGCCGTTTTGGAGTACCGTTGGAATTGAATTCAGATCAAGGAAGGAATTTTGAGTCTGCAGTTTTTAAAGAAGTATGCAAAGTCCTCAACGAACACAAAATACGAACAACGCCATTGCACCCGCAATCTGATGGCATGGTGGAGAGATTCAATCGGACTTTGGAAGAGTATTTCAGAAAAGTGGTTAATAAAAATCAAAAAGATGGGGATACACACATACCACTATTCCTCATGGCTTATCGAACGGTGGTTCATGATACCACAGCAGCTTCAACATCTAAAATTGTTTTTGGGACAGACTTAAGATTACCTACGGATTTAAAGTTTGGTACGAGTCCTTCAGCTGGAATTCCTATTCACGATTATGTTTCCAGGAAAAGTGAAGAAATGAACGAAGTGCATCAGTTTGTAAGGCAGCTTGAGCTTGTTTTTCTTTATAACCCACAAAAGAAGAAAGGCTTATCCCCTAAGCTACAAACACACTGGGAAGAACCATATAAGATAATTAAAAGAATTAATTCGGAATACAGCGGGCGTTAGACGAAAAATGAAAGTAGTACATTTAGAAAAATTGGCGCCGTATAGTGAGACGATTAACATCTGTTCGGGACGAACAGATTTAAGTGGAGGGCAGTGTTACGAAAAGATGTAATTTGCCCTTTAGTGCAAGCATTCAACAATAATAAATGAGGCGCAAGACAATTCAGCGCACTATACATTGTGTTAAAAAGAGACGGAAGATCATTCAACTTACTGAGCAATGTGCGAGAAAGAGATGGAAGATCAGCACATTAAAACACATGAGTGCGAATGAGATACTAATAGCATGCGTCGTTCACGAAACGAGTATAAGGTTCTCAAAACAAGTCGAAGCTTGTCGAAACGTGTCGAACTGATGCCTGCTGTATATAAAGCCGACGCATCTGAGGCACAGCACTTAAGTTGTGATTTAATAGTGAACTAGTGCGTCTCGTGAGTGAACATTGTAAAGCTAAATTATAGAAATTCAGCAGTTGATATAAGTAATTATTCTTTAAGTTTTTTTAATTAAATAAAGTTAATTAATACTATATGAAATAATACTAGTTAAAACCAAATATTAGTGTGTTTTTATTTTCTACACAATCCGGCGATACGTAGAACAGTTTTCCGTAGACTGAATTTTCGTAACAATATGTTACAACACAAACACAAATTTGAATTGCATTTGAATATACTATTTCTTGGCAGTTTACTTTGTTATAACTATGTTTCAAAACAAACAGAAAATGCTATTCAATGCTCGTCTTCATTCGATTAGTTATCGACAGACGAAGTTGGCAACGTTGCGCAGCATTTTCTACCTACGCATTTTCTACCCTTTGCCATCGTTTGAACATATTGATGTTTAAAAACAAACAAAAAAATAAATTGTTTTTTAATAAATGTATTCTTCCAACATTCTTCTCGTGTACGAAGTTGGCACTCGTTGAACAGAATTTTCTATCTACGTCTCTTTTGTCATCGTTTGAAGTATGTATTGGTCCTTTTAAACATACTGATGTTTGAAAAGAAACAAAAAAATTAAATTAGATGTAAATAAAAGTATTCTTGCAATATTCTTCTTGTACACAAGTTTACACTCGGCGACCACCATTTTCTGCATACGTGTCTTTTGATGTTTGTTGAGAAAACGTATTCGTATCGGTAATACGATGTCATTTGTAAATTTAAAAATATACAAATTGTGGTACAAAAAGTACAAATAGAAACAAATAATATTATTTAATAGTGCAGTATACAATTTAATTGTTCCTGAATGTTTTTCTAAAAATATTGTGATAAGCCGACAAGGATATTTCATCAAAAAAACAACAACTGAAAAATCAGTGCTTCTATTTTCAAACAGAGTTCGGCATGATTTTTTACAACAGGCTCCGCGAATTCCTTGTCAAAGCTATGTGCTGCATTGAGACTTGTACTTGATATGTTGTACTTGATATGTTTCTCTGGAAACATATTTATATTCAGGTCGTTCCAAACCATGTTATATTTTAAACATATTTATGTTTCGGTTCAAATATTTATTTTGTTTGGATGTAGTAATTGTTAAGTTTCTATTAGTACATACACCATTTTAAGGTACAACATCAAAATGTTTCCGTGATATAATAATGTAAATCAGAGCTCATTACAACACTGTTCAAGTCTCAAGACAACCCTGTTTACAAATGATTTATCAGGCATTTGTATATTATGTTTACTTAAAAATACAAACATACATGTTAATGCCTGCTAAATTATGTTTGGGAGAGCCAATTTCTTTATAACATAATTACAAATGTTAATCGCTATGGTTAACGGATCATAAAAATAACCATATAATTACAAATATGACTTTATTACATTTTATTTGAGTACACAAAAAAGAAAAGATTGTTTACGAATTATTTGCCGTAAACAATCAAATGTTTGTAGTGAGAATTTATTGTTTCCACTAAATACTTATAATTTTATTTAATTTGCCATTAATAATGAATGTTTCCTCAAACACTTCAAATTATTACTATTTGTAACATATAGTAATTTATTTGTCGTAAACACTTTAATTGTTTACATTAAACAAATTGTAAGTGTTAATTATTACTCCTACACACAGGGAAAAATCAATTTTGCAGGCAACATATTATGTTTGCTACAATATTTTTTGAATTTCTGGACTTTTGAAATAAATATGAAATTATAACATAAATGAAGTTATTATATAAATGAAATTATAACTTAAATAGCAATAAGTTATAAAATGAATACCAAAATAATGTAAAAAATTTTTATTTAGAAGTAACAGCCAATTAAATTCGGAAAATTTATGGCTGCAAACATCAATATTATGCCTGCAAGCTGATTTTTCTTAGCGTGTGAACACATTCATTACTTCTGTTAATTAATGCATCTATTTGTCTTAAATTGTAAATTTTAATTAGTGTTGGAACCAAACACTTGTCAAATGCCTTTTTTTTTTCTTCGTGGTGCATAATTTTTTATTTTCTGTATTTGATGATAAAGAATAAAAAGGGCGCAAAATAAATTTATGGGGCGCATTATAAAAAAACTTTGGAAAAAAGGCACAAAAAAATCAATCGCCTCCCCCCAAGCCGTACTTCTGGATCCGCCCCTGGCATGATATAACTTTGTTGAATGGCCCACAATTTCTGCATTCAATTAAGTCTATGTTTGTCTGCTCTGCAAAGCACATTTTTTCTAGAACCGCAGTTTCTTTCATACGATTTTTAACTCTTGAAAACCTTAAAAATACAAAAAAATACAAAATTCACACGTTTGGATAGTAAGCACAACAACACGCAAAAATGTACATGAAGTTAAATAATTCGCGAATTTAGCTAATATGCAAAACATATTTTTTAACAGAGGCACTGTTAAATAAATTTATAGATATTTAATAGAGCATCTGTTAAAAATGTGGGTTGTGTATTCGCGAATTAAGGTAAAATACCCTAATTCCGCCCTAGTGCCTTCTTCCGCCCGATTTGATTCAAGCTTAAAAATACTATATATGCAAAAAATATATATTTATGAATATCAACAAATGCATCACATTAAAGTATTCTTTTCTTGTAAATTAAATTTTTAATTCAAAAATTCCCGCTATTTTTTAAGCTTTTAAACAAATAGGGCGGAATTAGGGTGTTTTACCTTATTTAGCCTCACGTACTTAAATCCTAGTATGAAAAAGTGGCCATTGAGCAATCCAGGAGGCCTGTGCGCTGACTTCTGATGTCATTCGAAAGGTACTGATTTGTACTTTCTAACGACACTAGTCAAAAGCTATATGATTGGTATTTTTAATTATTTTTTGAAAAATTGACTTTTTTGATGGAAAATCGAAAATTATGAAGCTAACTGCTGATATTTTATTCGAAAGCACATTGGGAAAAAATTCCAAATTTATGGCCAAAAACCAACTATATGCATACAATTTTTTTATAATTGGTTTGTACTTTTCTTATAATTTCTATTTAACCAAAGAAACATGAAAAATTAAATTTTTGTGCCCCACCCCAAATATATCAAATATTTCACGTATATTTATTATGACAAGATTGTAACATATTCCATATCATTGATATTAAAGATAAGAACAGATATATTCATTAATAATTCATATTAAATTTGGATCTGATGGATACGGTCATGTTGAAGTTAGGTATTTCAATTAAGATAAATTATTTTTCACTTTGGAATACGATTAACACGCTATATTTTATTTTCAAATACTGGGGAACAATGATATATTAATTGTGAATAAACGTGATTTGCTCATTTTGCACCTTTTTAGCGTAGCTCTTGTAAAATCGGAGTTTTTGAAAAAAGTCAAATTTTTTAAAAATTTACTTTTTATATAAGTAACATAAGGTTTTGCCCTATAAAATTAAAAAAAAAATATTTATTTATTTTACAATTGATGTGGAAGGGTACGATCGAATTTGATGAAGTGGGCACTGACCACTGAAGTTACCACTGGCCATACAAGAAATTGATTTACTTAGTTGTCCAAAAAAGTAACTAAGTAGAATTATTCTCGGACGCAGTTATTAATTTCTTGGATATCAAAAAAAAAGTAACTAAGTAGAATTATTCTTGAATTCAGTTATTAATTTCTTAGGTATCAAAAATGCTGTTGTTGTTTTCGTCCCAAAATTTAATAAACACGTGTTCGTATAGTTGTTGTTTTTTCGATCTTGCTTTGTCGCTATTATGAATTGTTTTACTATGTCCGTCTGTCAGCCCCATCTGTTTGTTCGTGTGTCTGTCTGTCGATATGTTAAAAGTAACTAAAAGCAATTATTTCGAAGCTAATATAAAATAAAAAACATATAGTCGAGTTAATTTATTGTTTATTTAGAACTTTGTTATCTGTTTGCAAATTGTATAGTAAATGACTTCTTTGAATACTTAATGTAATTGAATTGTTTATTTTATTTTTATTATTATTTAATTTAATATCTGTATATTATTCTGAAACCGCTTACGCACATTATACACTTTCTCCTCTTCTGTTGCATCTTCCGTTGGTTATGTATAAACCCTCTGCACGTTACCCATAAGCATTGTATAGTATATTTAGATAACAATGGAATTAAATCAACTTGGTATTTATGCAAAATTGAACCCAAATATATGTATACGAACTGAAACCATGCCAATGTTCGTAGGAAAAATCGTTTTTTCTATTTATATCTTTAACATTGACACATACACAGACGCTTGCTTGGCTAGCTGTGCTTTGTTGTTCTATTCGTGAAAACACACACATGCAAACATTGTCGTTTTTTGATACGTAAGAAGAAAAAAATTTGCAATCCATAAGAACTTAATGTCTGAATATCTAAAAAAAATTGGCTTAATTACTTTCAACAGACAGACAGGCAGACTAACACACAGATGGCGACCTCGCAAAACAAAGCATACAGACAGAGCAATATCGATGAAAACAACATAAATACATGAACACGTGTTCTTTTTGCGAAGAATACTGCAACAATTTTGCGTGTTCTTTTTGGTTTTTAATAATCAATAAATTAACTTCTGAAAATCAAGTTGAATAAAGTTTCTGAACTTTTTTGACAACTAAGTAATTTGCTTTCTTGATATCCAGATGACAAATTCTTAAATTTTCGTAGTATTTTATTGATATTAGTCAAATTCTACTATATTCTACTAAATTACAAAAATCTGATAACCAGTGTTTCAATTTTTATAGTGAAACCATGTTATAACACCAGGGGTTTTACTATGTAATGCGATTCGAAAGTGATATTACTCGCATTCTAATAAATGGTACTTTGGTAGTGTGGCTTTCGCATTCAAATTTGGTACTTTCGTATTCAAATTCACAAAGTGACAACACGGCTAACTTTTCAATTCCGTTAGATTGTATGTATTTGCCTTCTTAACGCTTTGTTCTTCGAATTAAATTGACTTTCGTATCGCATTGACTTTCGAATCGCGATACATCGTAACCCCCCAGGCATGTCAAACTCATCTGGCATTACGGGCCGCATTGGCAATTCAAAAGATGAGGTGGCCCCTCATATGTGTACCATAAGAAAAAAAAAAATCGATCGTTTTTTACATTTGGTTCTTCGGTTGTAAAATAAAATATACTGAAGATGATAAACATTTTCATATCCATTTCGTTGAAAGCGCCGCATGCGAATTTTGATTGCAAATAATGGTGCGATATTTTGTATGTTTGAAATATATTCAAAATTTTGATCCTGCCCAAAATTTTGTCCTACGATATCGAATTGGATATTGTACCAATATCGAAGGCCTAATCATTCTAAAACTGCAAAAATAGTTAAAAGCGACATATCGATTTTTTTTTTCAAAACGATAATAAAAACGATCGATATTTATTTGCGATATCGATGTGAAAAATGGTTAGGAAAATAAATTTAGATTATATATTAGAAACTTATCAAATTCTCATTATTAAAACCTTCAAAAATATTATTTTATTTTAATAAATTAAAAAGTTTTTAACCAATATTAGTAATTTTGTTTCTTGTATGGCATGTTAAATTGGAAATATGACGCTTCACAAAATTGCACAAAAATACATAATAATCATTTTAACGCCTGAAAATAAAATATTTTTAAAATATTTCATTTCTTAAAAATACATTTTTTTAATTATTTAAAAAGTCTTCTCGGGTCGCAGATAAAAGGTTGGTGGTCCGCGTGTTTGACATGCCTGCCCTACACCTATGAGGTACAGCATCGAATCGAGGGATCCCGAAAGTTCGGAGAGGGGGAGATATCTCACCCCCCCCCCCCCCCACAAAAGTCGAACTTTTGAATTTTTCAAACAAATTTTCAAATAAACACAAAATGAAAAAAATTAGCCTAATATTCCGAATTTAGCGATTTTTTAAGAGAGCGGAAACTATATATAGTTAAAAAGATGCATACTATTTGTGAATTTGTTCATCAATTTTATGAATTTTTCATTATTACTCAACCAATGTCGTTGTTTTTATAAAATATTAAATATATGTTATAATACATTTATATTTAAATCAATTTAAGTAATATATTTGTCCATTTCTGTTTAATATTACTGCGGCATGCATTGTTATTGTTATTTGTGTTTTTTATTCTTCTTTGTGCGATATTTGTTTACGTCGTTTTTCTATTGTGTTGTTAGTGCGTATTTTAATTAGTAACAGCTGTAAGCATTTAACCCTTGAGTGATCCAATTTTTTTTATTCGACACTAAATTTTTAAATTTTTTAAATTTATAAAATTTTTGAATTTTGTACTTTTGTTATTTTCAAAAGTTATAATAAACGGAATTCTTATCAGTAAAAAATTTTGCTGCCTGTTCTTTGAGGGATAAGTGCAATAGACAAAACATATTAAATTCTATGTCTTCTTGTTCCGGTCCCTGCGGACAGCTTTATCATGCTCCATGTGCCAATATCTCTATGGCGTGTACAGAATTTTTAAGTTCAGTTCACTCAGGTTTGCAATGGTATTTGTCCTACTTGCAGACCTCTCCCTCCATCAGTTTTTTTTGTTAAAATTAAAAACTTTGGAGATAGGCTAAATACTTTAAACATCAAATATACAGAAATTTCAAATTCATTAAATGAATTTAATTCATTGGTACATGCAAGTGATACTGAACATTTGGCGGATTGTATTGATAATCATACAGCAACGATCGCCGATTCTGCCTCATCTGATATTGTTCCTCCATGAATTTAATTCATTGGTACATGCAAGTGATACTGTGCATTTGGCGGATTGTATTGATAATCATACAGCAATTATCGACGATTCTGCCTCATCTGATATTGTTCCTCCATCCAAAAAAGTGGTCAAAAAGCGCAAACGAGAGTTAATAGTAATAACTCACTAAACCCTCCTCGGGCAAAGCGCACTTCACATAAAACTTCTATCACTCCTCCCCCTCAACCTCCTAATGCAGCGCCTTTACTAGTAGCAGTAAGTCTAACCAAAATTCCACTAATAATAATATCAATATTAATAATGAAAATTCTGGATTGAAGGCAATACCTAAATTAAAAATAATTTGTATTTCTAGATTAATGTCTGACACGACTACTGACAATATAATCAGCTTTTTAAAAACAAATAATCTAGTACCTGCTGACACCTACATACCATGTAAGAAAAGTGGTAACAGGCCATCTTATGCATTATTCACTGTATCAATCGCTACAGAATATGCTGCGTATGTTATTCGCTCAAATCTTTGGGCAGACAATATTTTTGTTTCCGAATTCAAACAAAAAAAAATCAACGAAAACTGCACACCAAAATTCAAAAAAACTAGAACGAATCACCCTTTACTATCAAAACGTAAGGGGTTTGCGCTCAAAGACTCGAGATATTTTTTAGCTACTCAAACTTTTGAATATGATATTATTGCATTAACTGAGACTTGGTTAAATAATAGCTATTTAATTATTGAAATATTTGATAATAGTTTCAATTAGTGATGGGCGCGTGCCTGTTTTTGATGGCACGGTCACGCACGGGCACGCCGAGAGGGGACACGCATGAGCTCGAGCCCGACGACTAAATTTAAAGGCACGCACGAGAAGCACGATATAGAAAGACACGAAGAAGCACGACAAAACATGAAAAAAGCACGGAATCACACGATTTTACAAAGACAAAACAAGAACAATAATATTATAAACAGGGACTAAAACCCTTTTGAATATCGGTTACGGTTCTGATTCAAAGATTTTTAAAATAGCGGTTCCGATTCCTGAATCAACCAAAAAATGGTATTGGTTCCGATTCCGGTTTCAAAAGTCGAAAAGGTTCCGGATACAATTCCGGTTCTTTGCGGTCTAAAACCATTGGGACTAAAATCATTCAAATATCAGTGCTGGTTCTTGTTCCAAGATTAAAAAAATAGGTGTTCCGATTCCGGCTCCAACCAGTCCTGGTACCGGTTCTATATGGTCCCTTATAATAAATAATTCAAAAATTAAATCGGAACCATTATTAAAAAATGTGTGGAACCGACACCGATATTCCAAAGTGTGTTTGTCCCTGGATAAAATACCACGAAATTTTTATTTTCTTTTGTTTTTTAAATTGTTTTTTTTTTTTTAATTGGAGTAGAAACAAAACAAAATTGTTTAATGGGCGCGTGCCTCATTTTAGAGACACGGATCGCACGGGCACGACAACAACTATCACGCACGGAGATTTGCACGCACGAAATAATATTTTCGAGCGTGACACGAAAAAACCACGGCACGCGCCCATCTCTAGTTTCAATATCTTTAGAAGAGATCGGTTTGAGTGTGAAAATTCTCCAGTCGGTGGTGGTGTTTTAATTGCAGTCAAGAATACTTTTATAAGTTCCTTAGTAGAAAAATTGTTGCTTCTACATTAGAGCTTATTTGTGTTAAGATTGTATTACACAATTCCTGTGTATATATCTTAAATGCAAATATTCCTCTTAAAAGTAATGTTGAAGCCTTTGAGACTTTATCGAATTCAGTTGATATTGTTCTAGATTTACTTAATAGTTCTGATGATATTTTAATGAAGGGAGATTTTGATCTACCTGATTTAAAATGGGTTAGATCTGACGATGATACATATTCTTGTACATCTAACTCTAAAACCCGACAAGAACAAATTTTTGTTGACACTATCTCATCTGACTTACAACAAGTAAGTTGTATTACTAACTGTCTAGATAGACAACTTGACCTGGTTTTTACTACTGACAGTAATAATTCGGTTGTTAAACGGTCTATCCATGCTCTAACACAAGGCTGCCAGATTTTTTCAGGAAAATCGATATTTACTGAGTTTTTGATTAAAAAACAAATCCGTATAAATCCGTATGATTTTTTAATGTACCATTTGTTTATACTTTGAATTTTAATTTATTATTTTTAAAGTTTTTAATGTTTAATAAAAAAAAAAAGATCAAAGTATTTAATATAATTAAACTTAATGAACATTAAAAATTATTTATACTTATTTTTTTGTTTTATGTTTCAAACATTTGGCTATAACGGAATAAAATCTACACCTGCGTAGCATAGTATCAACGGAAAGAAAACAGTGTAGTCCGTCTACTACGGCACGAAAATAGTACCATTGAAACGAAGTTAAACGTATTATTATCGAAATACGGAAAATACGGCATACAATCGAATTTGACGGTACGTTATCGTTCAATTTTAGTATCCACTTCATTTTTGTTCCATTTTAGTATCCACTTGGACGGATACGTTCTCGCTTTCAGATAGCTTATGGCTTTTCTGATCCACGGTTATTTCTAACTTTCGTTTTATTCAAATTAATACAAGCCAAAGTGCGTTAGCATTTAGCCGATGAATTTGGAAGAACAACTACTCGATCAACAATTACCATGGACAACGGAAATACCGTAGATCCGTCGAGATATCATCCAAAACTGTCTCGTTTTTATTATTTTTTTTTTTTTGTATATTGAACTCTTCGTGGACGATATCGACATCAAAACAAAACAAAAATTTGAAGTAAACAGGGTCCACAAAATTAAGTATCCTGAGATCTTTGAAACTGCGTTCTAGAAATGAAAACAGTTTTTAAATATGCTCCGAAATTGTTGGAATGTTACAATGTTGGAATGTTACAGAAACATAATTTTCTCACAGTATTTTAACAGAATTGCTAATTCCGTATAAAATACGTATTTTCATCAAATCCGTATAAAAATCCGTATTTATTTTTAAAACATGAAAAATCCGTAGAAATACGGAGAAATCCGTATATCTAGCAGTGCTCTAACAGGCATTGATAATTATCATCCACCTTTAACAATTTATTACCAATCTGATAGTAATTCTATAATTCTCGCTCTTCAGATAAAGTATATGAATTTTATTTTGCTAAAGCAGATTATGCTAAAATGAATGAATTGTTATTTGCAAAACGTGATTTTTTATCAAACTATATTGACAATAATCAACTCGATTGTTCCATAATTTTTTTTTTACTTTGAACTATTTTCTTGTTTTTTTTCTTGCACTATCGGTACCTTACAGTCTAAAATTTTCTAAGCAATCATCGTATCCATGGTACACCAAAGAATTACAGATTTTACGTAATTCTAGGAATAGAGCATGAAATAGATATGTCAATAGTCAAAATCCTAATTACCTAGAAACATACACTGGAATTTAAAAGTAAATCAGCTTCACTTTATTCTGATTATGTTGAAAAAATGAAGCTTAAAATATTATCAGACCCTAAGAAGTTTTGGGGTTTTATTAATACTAAAAATAAAAGTGATGGTTTTCCAGCATCATTTAAAAATAACATTCAATAACTATTGAAGATACAATCTCTAATTTGAAAACTTAAGTTCTTTCAAGAATTCTCAATACAATACTTTTAAAATTTTCGGTTGAGTGGTATCGAAAATAATGATTTTTAGCCAATTTTTTGAGAGCGTTTGTGCAATATGGCTGTGAAATATGCGAGTGCTTTGTCGTCATAAATGCTCCATGCAGAAATGTGAAAGTTGTATCCGCTGTTGCACGTAGTTGTACTGTGAAAAATATAACCTAGCACGTGTGCGATGTTTGTTAGTTTTCAAATTTCACGTGTGCGCGATGTTTGTTTATTTTCACATTTAACGTATGCGAGAATTTTGTTTACGGCGATGGATGTAGCTCGGTTTTTATAAATTTTACACACGAGTGCAGCAACTGCGTAAACATATTTTTATTTTGCATTCGTGCGATCACGCGTGCCTGCAAATCCGATCTATATAACGAAGTCACATATAACGTATGTGAAATGAAATATGAACTGACGTATTAACTGTAACAAAAGTTTTATTTAATTTTTACAATGTCAGCGTTAATATTAGGTAAAAAAGGTAGTTTAAGTTATGAACTTAAACTAATTTAACAAAAAATCATATTCTCAAAAATTGTCCTTATATTTTGAGGCAACTTACCAGTAGATTCATTTTGTATCTTTAAAATAGAATAGACCAAGTCCTTCGATAAATTTTAATTGGAGTTATTAATTTTAATATTGATATGATTATATTGATAAAAAGATTATATCGGACAATTTTCTGCATATATGTATATACCTACATTTTTAGTAGACAAAATTAAAAATGTTTAAGCAGTATATAAGCCTCCATTTATTCTCAAAGTGGCTTTGATCCTCATAATTCGGATTTCACTGCAAATTCTTCATATTGATTGTCTTATCCAATAATACATTTTTAGTAGTTGTCATTTGCAATAAAATTCTATGAAAATGGTTTGATACCCGGATAGAAAAGATTTGTTTGAATATGTTTGAATGTAATCAAAATAATACGAAATCACCATTCATGTATTACGAATGAAATGTAATTAAATTATTGTTCAGATGGTAATAACATATTACTATTTGTAAATATTTTATATATTTCCCAGCTGAATCTGTCAATCTTATCATAAATATTGTTACGAAAAGATGTAATTTGACCCAAATTGCAAGCATTCAACAATAATAAATGAGACGCAAGACAATTCAGCGCACTATGCAATGTGTTAGAAAGAAACGGAAGATCATTCAGCTAACTGAGCAATGTGCGAAAAAGATGGAAGATCAACACATTAAAATACATGAGTGCGGATGAGATGCCAATAGTATGCGTTCACGAAACGAGTAGAAGGTTCTCAAGCAAGTCAAAGCTAGTCGAAACATATCGAACTGATGCCTGCAGTATATAAAGCCGACGCATCTGAGGCACAGCACTTCAGTTGTGATTTAATAGTGAACTAGTGCGTCTCGTGAGTGAACATTGTGAAGCTAAATTATAGAAATTTAGCAGTTGATATAAGTGAGTTTTCTTTAAGTTGTTATTTAAATAAATAAAGTTAATTAATACTAGATGAAATATTACTAGTTAAAACCAAATATAAGTGTGTTTTTATTTTGTACACAATCCAGCGATACGAACTCGTAGAACAGTTTTCCATAGACTGAATTATCCTAACATTGATGTCAGAAGTGGGATTGTGATAGAAAATGGTTAAATTTGATCAACTTAAATTCGACCAGCTGAAGAAGGAGCTGGCGAATCGCGATCTTCCAACTGCTGTTACGAAAGTAGAGCTGCAGAGGCGCCTGATGGAAGAATTTGCGGCCCAAGAAATTGATATCGCACTGCACGATTTCGAAGTAGAAGTTGCAGCACCGTCATCGAAAAATCTGGATACTGAGGAAAAAGAGCATTCTTAAGTTTTTGATATGAGCCAGTTGATCGGAGCTATGCAGCAACATTTTCAGATAATGGCTCAAGAAAATTCCAGACAGTTTTAAGAAAATTCAAATCAACTAAAAACAGAACTTCAAGAAAATTCCAATCAACAGAACTTCAAGAAAGTTCCAATCAACTTAAAACAGAACTTCAAGAAAATTCCAATCGACTTAAAAGAGAACTTCTGGAAAATTCTAACCAAAAATGGAGCAACAAATGCAGGAACATTCGAAACAGCTTCTGAAAGTTTCTAATACACTTCATGGCAAAGTTAATGAGCTTTAAGCGCATATAAATAACGTTGATAAGAAATATCAAGACATCGACAAAGAGCTTCAATAAAAAAAAGATTTGCATGTGTTGCAGATAACAGGACCAACACCGAATTTTGTCAGTGGTACGAAGCTGAAATCGCCGATATAAGATGGAACCACAGCATTCAACATTTTCAAGCTTCAATTTGAGACCACGGCTGCAAGTAATCGATGGAACAATGAAGACAGCGTAGCAGCGCTTATTGTGGAGGAGGCGCAGCCGAAGTATTGCAGACTGTTCCAGAAAGTGATCGAAATAGTTATTTAGCGGGTATGGCTGCACTGCAACGCAAATATGGCAGTGATCACATGAAGCAAATTTATAGAATGGAACTAAAGGGCCGAATGCAAAGAAATGGTGAAACATTGCAGGCGTATACAGCGGACGTCGGGAGGCTTTTGTCGTATGAAGACTCAAGGAGGGATTTCATAGAAAAGTGCAAGATAGATGCGTTCGTGGATGGCATACGCGATCAAGAAACAAAACGTGCAGTGACTGCGATGAAGGTAACATTTACGGAAACGGTTACCACAGCTCTAACACAGGAGAGAGCAAATGCGTTGTGCCGACCGGTCCCAAGGGGCGTAGAATTGATGTGGATAACGATGACTTATTTCAAGTAGTGTGCCAAGCAGTTAAAGCAGGCAATAAATCCGATCACACGGCTGTCAACCGCGACACCCAATTTAAAGGTAAATGCTACAACTGTGATACATGTGGGCATATGGCACGTGATGGTCGTAAAAAAGGAAAGAACTCATTGATTATACAGCATATATGGTAACATTGGATACGAGAGCTTCACATTCAATAATAAGAAGTATAACCTTGTTAAGGACGAAGTAGAGTCGCTTATAAGAATAAGATTGCAAACAGCTACATATGAAGAGGCCGCTATCAAAGGAAAGATTACCAAGCAAATCACGATTTGTACTACGACAGTTGAGCATGATTTTATAGTTGCGGAAATAGTAGACGAAATAATACTTGGCATGGACCTCATGGTAAGGAATGGTTTCACACTAGATTTAACCACAAAAATTTTGAGGTATGCCAACACAGAGATCTAACTAAACATTTATTGTGATCAAAGCCTGAAAAATAAACAAGTTATTGCTCATGACAATAGAAAAATACCACCTAATTCAGAAGCAATTGTTTGGCCGAAATTAAATGGAGATTGTGGGATAAGCAAGTTGTGGGTTATTGAAGCAAACGAATAGTTGGATAAAAGTAACATAGTGGTAGGAAGAACACTTGTTGAGGCGAAGAAAGACAGAATTGTACCTATAAGAGTTCTCAATTTGGAAAACACGTCAAAATTAATCAAAAAGGGAACAGTGATACCCCAGTGTCAAGAGGCATCAGCGATTATAAATTGTGAGTCAAATCCATCAAAGGACTATGTCACATCGAAAATAAACAAACAATCTACTCACAAGTTTATAAATGAGTGGACGAAGGATTTGACTGTTAAGTTCAAAAGCTCATTGATAAAATCGGTGTATATTTGCTGAAAAGGGCCAAACGGATTGCAGAAAACATAGAATAGACACTGGGGATTCTGAGCCAATTCGTCAAGCACGAAGATGAGTACCACTTGCGAAAAGGGAAGAAGTGTCACATTTGGTTAACGAAATGCACAGAAGCGGTGTGGTGGAACAATCTGAGAGTCCATGGAGTTCACCAGTAGTATTGGTCAAAAGGAAGGATGGTAGTACTCGGTTCTGCATTGATTACCGAAAGCTAAATGATGTCACCAAGAAAGATAGTTATCCGCTGCGCAGAATCAATGACACCTTGGATACACTATCTAATGCTAAGTGGTTTTCAACGTTGGACTTGCAAAGCGGTTACTGGCAAGTAGAAATCGATAAGAATGATCGAGATAAGACCGCATTCAGTACTGGCGATGGACTATGGCAATTACTGGAAATGCCGTTTGTGCTATGTAATGCCCCAGCAACATTCGATCGGTTAATGGAGCACGTATTAAACACGTGTAAACCTTACACTGGAAAACATGCCTAGTATACCTTGATGACATAATTGTTATGGGCATGGATTTCAACGAACATCTAAGAAATCTAGAGGAAGTATTCCTTAGATTGAAAAATGCGGGCCCAAAGAAATGCTCACTTGTCAAGAAAGAAGTCAAGTATCTGGGTCATCGAGTTACCACGGAAGGAGTGCATACAGATGAGGATAAAATAGTTGCAGTCAAGGAGTGGCCCAGACTACATGACCTACGAAGTTTCTTGGGGCTATGTACATACTATAGACGATTTGTTCCAGGTTTTGCCAATGTTGCTAGCAGTCTTCATGAGTTGACAAGAAAGAACCGCGAATTTCATTAAGGCGATGATCAAGAAAGGGCATTTTTGAAATTAAAAGATCTACTGTGCTTGGCACCAATTCTTGGAGTATCCAATTCCAGGTGAAAAATGTATACTTGATACGGATGCAAGTGAATACGGAATAGACGGAGTTCTCTCTCAAGTAAAGAATGGGCAAGAAAAAGTGATCGCATACTACAGTAAAACATTGTCCAAGCCCGAGCGAAATTACTGTGACACCAGGAGGGAGCTTCTTGCTGTAATTGAAATTGTGAAAAATTTCCATAAGTATCTGTACGGACAACAGTTTCACTTGAGAACCGATCACGCAGCACTACGATGGTTACTTCAGTTCAAAGTTCTGGAAGGCCAAATTGCGCGTTGGATATAACGAGCTACGATTTCTCAATCGAACATCGTAAAGGAGGAAATCATTGAAATGCAGATGCTCTGTCATGACGCGCATGTTAACTAGAACGTTTTTCCTGAAGATAAATGAACTCCGGACCAAATTTAAATAGATATAAAACGAAATCCCGACATCACAAAAATTATGATGTTCCAGCAGCAGCAAAGTAAGCCATAATGGGAAGAGATAGCTTCCGACAGCCCTATAACTAGAACGTACTGGGCACAGTGGCAGAGCTTAAAGCTACAAGATGGTTGCGGAAAATGAAGATGGCACATCCGCTCGAAGTAGGATTGTTGTTCCCATGTCAAAAATAAAACAAATATTAGCGGAATACCATGGTGGATCTAGTTGTGGTCATTTGGGCATTAATAAAACGGTCGAGAAGGTAAATAAACGTTTTTATTGGATTAGATGCCAAGAGTCAGTCGCCGATTGAATTCGAAGTTGCCCGCAATGTGTACCAGCAAAAGGACCAACAGTCAGAAGTCGTGGCAGGATGCATCAGTACAACGTGGGGGCACCATTTAAGCGTATTGCCATGGATGTCGCCGGGCCGTTTCCAATCAGTGATGCGGGTAATAGGTATGTCCTGTCCTTGTCGTCATTGACTACTTCAGCAAGTGGCCTGAAGTGTATCCCATGCCGAACCAAGAAGCCACAACAGTTGCGGATGCATTAGTTAACAACTGGGTAAGCCGTTTTGGAGTACCGTTGGAATTGAATGCAGATCCAGGAAGAACTTTTGAGTCTGCTGTATTTAGAAGAAGTATGCAAAGTCCTCAACATACACAAAACACGAACAACGCCCGCAAGCATGGTGGAGAGATTCAATCGGACTTTGGATGAGTATCTCAGAAAAGTGGTTGATAAAAATCAAAAAGATTGGGATACACACATACCACTATTCCTCATGGCTTATCGAACGGCGGTGCACCATCTCAAATTGTTGTTTTGGAACAGACTTAAGATTACCTGCGGATTTAAAGTTTGGTGCGAGTCCTTCAGCTGGAATTCCACAACACAATTATGTTTCCAGAAAAAGTGAAAAAAAGAACGAAGTGCATCAATGTGTAAGACAGCGTACACCATTTACGAGTGATAAATTGAAGGCCAGATACAACTTGCGCACAAATTCAGAGGGATTTACGGAAGAAGAGCTAGTTTTGCTCTATAACCCACAAAGGAAGACAGGCTCATCCCCTAAGCTACCAACACACTGGGAAGAACCATATAAGATAATTAACAGAATAAATGATGTAGTGTGTCGGATTCAGAAAACTACGGGCGTTAGACGAAAAATGAAAGTAGTACATTTCGAAAGGTTGGCGCAGTATAGAGAGAGAGAGAGAGAGAGGACGAACAGATTTACGTGGAGGGCAGTGTTACTAAAAGTTGTAATTTGTCCCCATAGTGCAAGCATTCAACAATAATAAATGAGACGCAAGATAATTCAGCGCACTATGCATTGTGTTAGAAAGAGACGGAAGATCATTCGACTTACTGAGCAATGTGCGAGAAAGAGATGGAAGATCGAAACGTGTCGAACTGATGCCTACAGTATATAAGGCCGACGCATCTGAGGCACACCACTTTAGTTGTGATTTAATAGTGAAGTAGTGCGTCTCGTGAGTGAACATTGTAAAGCTAAATTGTAGAAATTCAGCAGTTGATATAAGTGATTTAAATGGTCATTTAATTAAATAAAGTTAATTAATACTAGTTGAAATAATACTAGTTAAAACCATATATGTGTTTTTATTTTGTACACAATCCAGAGATACGAACTTTTTTTTTTTTTTTGACATATTAACCAACGCTCAGGGGATGCCCCCTATTCATGCAATGCACAGTGTTGATCGAAGAAAGGATAATAGGTTATTGGGAGGGAAGATGGAGTAGTGTCGGTGGATGTTTGTTTTGAACTTGCCAATATCAAAAATGTCGGGAAAAACAGACGCAGGGAGATTGTTCCACAAACGTATCGTGCGGCTGAAGAACGAATTATTTCTGTAATGCGTAGTTCTGTTGAGAACCGAGTGGACTACGAAGGGGTGGGCTTGATTCGATGCCCGAGTAGAACGAGAGGACACACGACCTGGTGGAATCAGGCCAAGTATTTCCCTCGAACACTGACCATTGTAATACCTATAAAACAGGCTTACACACCCTACGGTCCTTCGGTGCTCAAGAGAACCAATAGTGGATGAATTATTTTCATCCCCTATTAAATATATTGCACGTTGTTGGATTCGATCCAGGTACTCCAAAGAAGATTTTGAATCCCCTGCCCATATGTGCGAATTGTATTCCATCTTAGGCCGAATATAGGTTGTGTAGACAATGCGCAAGTCAGCGGGAGTGAAGTTACACCGTTTCAGAAAACCGAGGCACTTGGCCGCTTCTTTCGACACGTCAAATATGTGATCATTCCAACGGAGGTCAAATTGAATTGATATGCCCAGAACGTCAAGAGCAGCTGACTGCGCAATATCCACAGCACCCATATTGAGGGGAGGGTGGAGTGAATCCATTCTTTTGTGAGATAACAGACAACATTGGGTCTTACTTGCATTAAAATCAACTCTATTGGAAAGACCCCACTCGGAGATTATTTTAAGGTCATTATTGAGTGTGTCATTCATAGTGCGTCTTTTACTCTCAATCTCCATAGAGTTTGGGCGCTTGTTGAACGAATATGAATGACAAATGTTGCTATCATCTGCAAAGGAATGAATTGGGTTCTGGGTCAATGACAAAAGGTCATTGATAAAAACCAGAAATAGGGACGGGGATAGGACGGAACCCTGCGGAACTCCAGAATTGATGGAATGTTGTTCTGAGAACACACCATACATCGCAACTCGTATTGAACGACCCTGGAGAAAACTCGATATCCATTGAGTTAAAGAATTACCGACACCATATGCAATTAGTTTTGATACGAGGACTTTATGCCACACTCGATCAAACGCCTTGGAAATATCCAGAGCAACAGCCTTGCTCTCCCCGAAAAGGTGAACACAATTATTCCACTTTTCGGAGAGGACCGCCATCAAGTCACCTGTGGATCTGGTCCAACGGAAACCATATTTTCGGTCACTGAGCAATTCGTTTCGCTCTAGATAGTTCACAAAGTGGAAGTTAATTACAATTTCCATTACCTTGGAGAGCGCAGAGAATATTGCAATGGGTCGGTAATTGGCAGGGTTCGTAGCCTCGCCCTTTTTCGGAACTGGCTGGACATTGGCAACCTTCCAACAAGATGGAAAAACTCCTGTCGTGTAGGAGATGTTGAAAAGGTTACGCAGCGGACAGGCCAGCGTTGACGCGCACTTCTTCAACACATGGGCAGATATGACATCTGGCCCAGAGGCTTTGTTAATGTTGAGGTTTGCTAAAACCTTTTTAACTGCCCGAGTTCGAAAATGAATCTCCGGCATTGCAGAAGAAACAAAATCGACATCGGGCAGTGGTTGATTGGTATCTGGGAGCGTTGAATTATTTGCAAATAATTCTGCCAAGAGATTAGCTTTATCAACCGGGTCAGTGAAGGTCTGGCCATTCATAATAAGAGTTGGAGTAGACGATGTCGTCTGATTCTTCACACTTTTTACGAATGACCAGAAATTTTTACCACCTCTGTGGTAGAGTAGGACCTTTTTTGCGCGCGTTTTGTTCGTGAAGAAACTTTTCGCGCGAGATCACAGCATTACAGCGATTCCTAGCCTGTATGCGGAGTCTTTCACTATCAGCATTCTTGTTAAAGCGCCAATTATGAAAGGCTTCCTCTTTCGACCTGACTGCAGTCCTGCAAGTCTCATTAAACCAAGAGTGGTCCTTTGGTTTAATGCTAATTTTCTTAGAAGGTATGAAGGACCGCATAACTAATAAAATAATATTTTGTACCATTAAAGCCGCGGCATTTATGTCTCTGTCAGCGAAACACAATTTCCAATTAAAGTTGCGCAAAAAATCATTTAACGCAACCCAATTTTCTTTTTTGTAAAGCCATACAGTCATCTTCGGGGCTTTAGTCGAAGAGGCGCGTAAACTAGAATGAAGTGAAGATTAACAAAAGCAGTCAAAGAGAACAGTGAAGTTGTGAAGAACATTGAAGAAAAATTAAAGAAGTTAAATATAACAGTACACAACTGTAGCACAGTAAAGAACAATACAGAGAAGGTTTTAACTAAAGGTGGTTTTGAAAAAATATATTAATTTTTAAGAGATAGTTCCAGACAATACGTCCGCGCATTTTTATTATGGATTAATTATTTTCAAATCTTAAATTAATTTTGCAATATTTCCGGCTGAAAATAATGACGCTCAATATTTTGACGAAAAACTAAAATGGAAAGAATAAGTCTACACTCTAAAAACTGAATAATTTTTAGTGTAACTTTGCGTATTGGGTACATTTATACGCAATTGTGTGTGTAAAAAACGGATTACACAATTATTGTTTAATATTACATCTATTTACATGTACATATACATTTGAATTGTATTTTAAAACCTTTGGTGTGTTGATATTAAACACAAACAGCCGTATTTATAAATGTTGTTTAACTTTAAACAACACCTAAAATGCCTTCAAACATGAAAACGTTATTTATAAACAAAATTTAACCTAAGCAACGTTGCGTAAAGACTTATTTAAACACTGCGTAAGTTGTGTTTAAAATTATTTAAGTGCTCAAATATTGAAACAAAAGAGATAAAATACAAATCATTTCTTACCATAAATATGAATGCTAGAAAGAAATGAGTACATAGCCTTTTTATAGCAAACGATATCTCCCGATGATATTGAGGGATAACGAGTGATAGCAAAAGTGGAAATGTTTCAACTTTTCCTATAAATTGATATCACTTTTCTAGCTTGCTATAACAAACATATGTTTTTCTTTACATTTTTCTATTTTACATTCACATTAGAATTTTGATAAATTAATTGTTAAACAATTGTACAAATTAAAAACCAAACTTTTGTGTATAAACTCTTCTTGAGGAATCACTGTGCGCTGACAGTACGCAACTGACTAAAGCCCATCACCACTCTTTCTCCAGCATCTCAGCGGTTTCGCCGCCCGTCTCGTTGATGGGTGCTGTGGCGCAAATTCGACGATGACAACCGCCTACGAGCAAACTTTGATCGCATGTACGTCATTTCGCGCGTCATGCTGTCGCCGGAGACGCCGAGATATTTGGTTTTGTGGGAGGGGTTACGTGTCTAGTATCATGTCAAATAAAATGTTCAAATTTTGTGGTGTCTCCCTTCATAACTTCAAAATTTTTATACTGTTTTTATTTTAACAAAATTTCATTTTATTTTCAGGCTGTGGCATTTTTTCTCTGTATTCATGAAATCCGCGGACTTTGATGCATGTACTTTTCTGATTTTCGTAATTTAAATAATGTTAATTATTTAAATTAATTGATGTTCTCAGAGAAAAATTATACTTACATATTTCGGAAACGCAATCCCCTTACAAATTTAAAAAAATAAGAAATTAAACATTTTAAGTTTAATTTTACACATGTTTAATTTTAGAAATGCTTAATTTTAAACATTTTGACGCATAATCATAGACAATTTAAAGTCAACTATAAATTTAAAAGCAGCTTTTTAACAATTTATTCTATACACAATTTGTCAAAAAAGTCGACTTTAAATTGTCTATGATTATGCGCCTTTATGTTTAAGTTTTATACTAATAAAGAGTAAATTTCCACATTTTAATTTTTAATTTTACACATATATTGTTGATTCTTAGTTTTTAAATTTTAACATTACAAATTAAATTTTAAATGCGTGTTTAAATGTGCATTTCGATCGTAAAATTACAGATACCAAAAATGGAATAACATTAAAAATAGTCTTAATCGAATAAGCATGGAATGGAGTGGTAATATATTCATGAATTTAAAATTTATAAAAATATTAATTTATATTTTTTTTATATATAACTTTAATAGAGGGAAAAGAAAATTATTCAGCATATTGATCACTTTAAAGTTCAACTAGCATCTGGTCAGATCATAAAATTTTAAAATAGAGTTAATTGAAAACTTCAAAAACAAAATCCTTATTTAGAATTTTGTAAAAATTTGATAAAAGCTAGGATCGCAAAGAACTGGGATTTTCGGAACCGGAACCGTTATTAAAAAATGTGTGAAATCGGAACCCATTTAATTTGTTTGGTGGGAACCGAACCACTATTTCAAAATCTTGAAACCAGATCCGGAACCAATAATCCAAAGGGTTTAGTCCCTGGGTAGAGTAATATTTTTTTTATATAGTTTCAATTTTATTTTTATTGCATATCTTACACATTAATGTAGATTTACGATTTTATATTATATCCCCAAAAATATAAATAAAAAAAAAATGTACAACGATAGTTAGACAATTCCGAAAGTATGAAATCAGGTAAATTTCCAAGTAATTTTTGTTTTAAATCGAATTTTATTAACTCGAACCTAACTATTTTTTATAATTAAGTATAGAGAATACTAAAAATTACAAAATTTCACAAATTAAAAACAAAATTTAAAAAACCCCATGTAATAATCATTGAAGAAAAAATGTTTTTAAATATAAGATTGAACGTTAAAATATGTTTAATAAGAATTGAATAGCTTCAGTGTACAGATTTTCCTCACTAAATAGTTTTTTTTTTTTTTTTTTTTTTTTTTTTTGGAATATCTACTAAGATCCACAGCACTCAGACAGACTATCTATATCCATTGTACTGTGAAATCTATTCCCTACAATTTTGTGGTTAATATCACCACGAGCGCCCATGCCCAATCCGGGATTCGAACCCGAGACCTTCAGAATGCAAGTCCAGCGCGCTACCTCTGGAGTGCTGAGGCCGGCTAAATAGGGTTTAGTTTGAATAATTGTCATACTGTATGACCCATACAAAAACCATATTATAGAGAAACAGGTTTTATATATTTTAATTTGTCAAAATTATTAGTGTTTGTATTTATATTTAACTATTTAAAAAAATATATGTTCGAAATTTTAGCATTTCGGGAGGTCAGAACCCCTACAACTCACTCCCCCCGGGCTACAGGCCTGGTGTCCATTGAAAAAATATTCGGCATAAAAAAACATAAAAAGTGGCCAAATATGTCAAAGACATACGAGCTAAAGTTTCTTTAATACTGAGCACTGCACTATGGGACAGAAGCTTAGTCTAGCTCGCCGAAAATCAGAAATTAACGTTTGTTGCAGAAAGTTTAAAAATATGTTTTTTTTAACAATTTACGACAACCTAGAGAACAAACAAAAAATGATACACCCTAGTGAAAAAATCCTTCTGTAGGCTTGCTTAAAGTAAAAAAAAATTAACCAAGTGCTTTTGAAGATATAAAAATGGGTTACATTAAAACTGTCATAACTCATTCAATATGTACTCCACATGCAGACTGTTAGTTTTATATTATTGGGAATTGAGAGAACTATCATCTTGTGTATCAATTTCAAATGGCTATTCGTGATTTTCCTGATTATATATCAAAAACATAAAACAAAAAATTACGTTTGTTTTATTTATTTATTTTTACAGGCATAATGTCTGAAATGTCTTCTTTCTAACGGTGTTAAACATACCTGCATTAGTTTGCCACACGTCATTTAAAATGAGTTTAAATGATGAGAAAAGTAGTAAGTAAATCGTAAAATAATTTAACTAAATTTTGTTACTTTAATATGTCAGTTTTACCTTTTCTGTCATTATAGTTGACAAAACTGGCTCATATTTGAGCCAGTTTTGTCCCTTATTCATGCAATGCACAGTGTTGATCGTAAGAAGGGATGATAGGTTAAATGGAGGGTGGAAAGATGGAGTAGTGTCGGTGTATGTTTGTTTTGATTTTGCCAATATCAAAAATGTCGGGAAAAACAGACGCAGGGAGATTGTTCCACAAACGTATCGTGTGACTGAAGATCGAATTCTCTCGGTAATGCGTGGTTCTATTGACAGCCGAGTGAACTACAAAGGGGTGGGCTTGGTTCGATGCCCGAGTAGAACGAGAGGACACACGACCTGGTGGAATCAGGCCATGTATTTCCCTCGAACACTTACCATTGTAATACCTATAGAACAGGCTTACACACTCTACGGTCCTTCGGTGCTCAAGAGAACCAATAGAGGATGAAATATTTTCATCCCCTATTAAATATATTGCACGTTGTTGGATTCGATCCAGGTACTCCAAAGAAGATTTTGAAGCCCCTGCCCATATGTGCGAATTGTATTCCATCTTAGGCCGAATATAGGTTGTGTAGACAATGCGCAAGTCAGCGGGAGTGAAGTATGTCTTACACCATTTCAGAAAACCGAGGCACTTGGCCGCCTCTTTCGACACGTCAAATATGTGTTCAACCCAACTGAGATCACATTGAATTGATATGCCCAGGACGTCAAGAGCAGCTGACTCTGCAATATCCACAGCACCCATATTAAAAGGAGGTAGGGTTGAATCCATTCTTTTGTGAGATAACAGACAACATTGGGTCTTGCGTGCATTAAAATCAACTCTATTTGCAAGACCCCACTCGGAGATTGTTCTAAGGTCATTATTGAGTGTGTCATTCATAGTGCGTCTTTTACTCTCAATCTCCAAAGAGGTTGGGCGCCTGTTGAACGAGTATGAATGACAAATGTTGCTATCATCTGCAAAGGAATGGATTGGGTTCTGGGTCAATGACAGAAGGTCATTGATAAATACCAGAAATAGGGACGGGGATAGGACGGAACCCTGCGGAACGTCAGAATTGATGAAATGTTGTTCCGAAAGAACACCATCCATCGCAACTCGTATTGAACGACCCTGGAGAAAACTCGATATCCATCGAGTAAAAGATTCACCGACACCATATGCAATTAGTTTTGAAACGAGGGCTTTATGCCACACTCGATCAAAAACCTTGGAGATTTCGAGAGCATATTATCAGAATATCTCTTACGATGGTCACGTTTTATAGTTTAAAAAGAATGGTAGGCGTGGCAGTTGGTCAATCACGCCCATATTAAAAATGGTCATGTGCAATTACAGTATGTATCTAAATATCTATTACAAACAAAATATCTCATTCCAAACAAAAGTTATAGTCGTTTTACCATTTCAATTATATGACAGGTGGGCGTGGCTATGGACCAATCTTGATAATTTTCCATTTGAAATCTATTCATAGAACATGTATGCTTAGTGTAAAGTTTCGTTAAGATTGGAGAAAAACTGTATTTACGGCGAGCTAGAATTCTGTCCCACAGTGCACTGTAAAGTATTTTTTATATGAAACTGCAAAATACTAAAGTTTTTAGCTTAAAATCGAATGATCTTTATCTGTGCCAGGGATTTGGCTTTATTTTTAATATCCTCAATGTATCAAAAAATTTATCATACTATAAAATGATGTTCTATCACGTGATAATTTCGAGGTATTGACCCATATCTGATAAATACTTAATTTGGATAGTAATATTTCTGGAAAACGGTATTAGATATGGATTTCATGACTGAAAACCAAATGAAGACATTTACCTAAAACTCGTTTCTGTAGTACATTTTAATTTGCTATCTCGTCCTTAAACCATCTATATTAATTCAAAAAATCTTTGCAGTAAATTGGCCAAATTTATATGGAGAACTAATAAATGTATCATTATGCCTTTGGGTAAAAAGCACATCAAAACAGTAAAAATTGCCATAGAAATCAAAGCATGGCTTATGGTTTCTCTTATATTAAGCAATGACTATATTTTTCAAATTTTCACAAGTACAAAAACTAAAAGTATTCGTTGTATAAGAAAAGATATCTTTTTTAATGGTTCCAGCGATTCATTTTAATTATCATTTTAAATATCAAATAAATTATTGTACTGTAAGAGTGGATGTGACTGTTTTAAGGTCTAAATGTGAACCCTTAAGAGGGTATGTATCTGTTTTGAGGTCTAAATGTGAACCCCCTAAAAGTGGATGCCTCGCATGGATCTCTGACATGTTGTCTTTAGACGTTGGAATGTGCAAGGGATTGTTGGTGGACGTGGTATGCATGTACTGGTGGTACTGCAAGGCTGCTTAGATTCATATCATCATTACAACCACGACATTGATTTACGATGATGGAACGTCTGGAGGACATGATACCCAAGGTGTATTAAGGAAGATGAGGAAATTTTGGAGAGCTCAAAAATTTAAGAACATTTCTGCCCACGTATCCCTTTTTTTTATTTGTCAATACCCGCAAACGTTATTTAATTCATATTTATTTTTATTTTCAAATTCTTATTCGTATGCCGCAAATATTTATTTTTTTATTGTTTACATTTTTGTTACTAATTTTTTTATTTTTATATCCTACACCTATGAGGTACAGAGTATATTAACTTTGTGCATATATTGTAACGCCCCACATTGGAAAAACATAGCAAAAACGCTCGCATCTCCTGTTTTATGCGCTAGTTTCTACATTTTTTGGACTAGATACTTGACATTTTTATATTACCTTTAGAATTCTTTAGGGAATGGACTGGAATATATTTTTTTTGTTTTTCGCTACCACGGGCTGATACACTACAGCCGGAATTTAAGACTTTTGAAGAATTGCGCTCTGTAAAATCAAACTAAAATATCAATGTTATGACAATGGATTCTGCAAGCCAGTCAAAAATAAATATACATGTGTATCATCATTTTTAAAATTGGGTCGTAAAAACTTTTTTATAGTTAGTTAAAGTGGGTTAAACATTATATGGAATCATATGAAAAAAACTAGTGTAACTCAATATATTATTTAAATTTTTATTATAGAAGACTTGTAATCAAATAGTATATACATTTTATAGATTACGTTAACCCATTATCAACCCATTTATCCTTTTTGACGTTTTCTTTTAAAAATATTAGAAAAATCGTCTTAAAAAATGTTTTAAAGTGTTATAATGTCATATGGAAAAATTGCTGACCAGTTTTTCTTGGGTTCTCCAAACACAAGTAGCATATAAGGATTAATCGAGATAAGGAATTTTTTTATATATATATATTTTTTTTCATATATATACTTGTGGAGATATCTTAAAATCCAAATATCTTAATTAGTTGCAAATAGTTGCAACTTTACCTACTGACATGTAGGTAAAGGATCCTACTAATCATTACATAAGTATTTGGTTGATCCGAGATGATCTAAAAAAGATCTATTCCATTGAAACAGAGTTCGAAAATACTCACTCACGTTCACTCATGCTCATGAAAGTGAACACAAATTTTATCTCGTTGCTTCACAGTTCATGAACACTCGTTGCCTCAGTTGAGTACGATCGTTATATATTTGAAACACGTTGCTCGTGAACAAATAGCAATGATTTTCTTTTGTTTACTCTTTATTCACGAAGGTTTTCTATGTTATTTAGCAACTTTTTTTATTCACGCTGTGTATGTAGTTAAATTTTGCTATTTGTGGTCCTGACTACAGAAAAGTTGGTAAAAAAAACATTTTTTACCAAAAAAAAAAAAAATGTTATTGCGGAAATCGATTGCAGACATCATAGGATGCCTAATGGTACCATTTGGTGTGGTCAATGACCACCAATAGTGGATGCTAAAACAAATTTTTGACCCAAACATTTATATTGCGGAAATCGATTGCTAATATCATGGGATGCCGAATGATACTATTTAGAGTGGTCAATGACCACCAATTACCAATGACCACCAATTACCAATGACCACCAATTACCAAAAAATTGGTGATTGGTGGTCATTGACCACTCCAAATGGTATCATTAGACATTCCATGATGTCGGCAATCGATTTCCGCAATGAAAATGTTTGGGTCAAAAGTTGGTTTTCGGACTCACTATTGATGGCCATTGACCAATTCAAATGGTACTATTAGGCATCCCATGATGTCCGCAATTGATTTCCGCAATAAAAATCTTTGGATCAAAAATTGGTTTTCGGACCCACTATTTCTGGTCATTGATCATTATTCCAGAAGGTACTATTAGGCATCCCATGAAGTCCGCAATCGATTTCCGCAATAAAATTTGAGGGATCAAAAATTGGTTATTGGTGATCATTAACCACTCCAACTGGTACCATTAGACAGCACATGATGTCCGCAATCGATTTCCGCAATAAAAATGTTTGGGTTAATTGGTTTTCGGACCTTCTGTTGGTGGTCATTGACCACTCCAAATCCAAACCACTCCAACCATTAGGCTTTCCATAATGTCCGCAATCGATTTCCACAATAAAAATGTTTAGGTCAAAATTTGTTTTTTTTACCCACTTTTTGGGATATGTTTTAATTTTCTTCAAAGGCTACACTCAACATGTGAATAAAAAGATTTGCCAATTTAATTGTGAACACTTTTGAATATGAACAGAAGAAATAAATAATTTGTTGCTCATCTCTTATGAGGAGTTAAAATGTAGCGAATGTGAGTACTCGTGAGCAGTCAAATTCTATTCGATAACGAGTGTTCACTTTAGAATAACGAGTAAGTCGGATTTGTCTTGCTTACTCGCTCGTGAAGTGTGAAGAAAAATAATGAACTTTCGTATTCATTTATGAAGATTTATGGTAAGTGAATTGTTTTGAATATTCATTTATGAGTATTGCCGAATCCTGCATTGAAAATACACAATTAAAAAAAAAAACTTAAAAATTAAAAGATAAATTTAACTTTCCATATCTACATAAATAAATAGAACTAAAATACAAGTTTCAGCTTAAATTGTTTGCATTAATGTTCTTAATATAACTACTAAAAATTATCAGATTCCAATAAAAAATGGCGATTCTACTGCGATTTGTATACAGCATTGACAATTACATTTTTTTTAAAGAAATATTCTATAAAAATAAGCTCACTTTAGATGACCGTAGACCGTAGGCCCTTGGGTCAAATGACTTGTAAAGATGATTTTATACATAACTGATGTGTTCAAATTACGAAAAACAAAGAAAATTTAAATTCCAAAATTTTTAAATTTCCGAACTCGTTTTTTTTTTAATTTGACTAACAAAAATATGACGATAAAATTTTTGAAATAGTCTTTTCGACTTTCCTCATAACGCTTAATACACCTTGATGATACCTATTAGTTACAAATGTGCTTAAGATAAGTTTGTATTCTCACCTAATTTGCTTCTTAGAAACTGTAATTGAAATAAAACGTTTCGGATTTTTTGAAGTTCAAATTCATATTAATATTTTATTTTACAAAAATCTAAAAACATATTTTGGAAATTCATATTTCAAAGTATTATAACAAAGTATTTTTCAAAGTATTTAACAAAATATTTAACAATGTTAATATCGTGGATACCTCCACATTACCCCCGGTTTGAGTAATTTTATTAAAATTAATTGAAAAGAACTTTTCTAATAACCCGTGAAAAATGGATATAATCATATCGACGCCCCTTACGAAAACTATTATATATTTTTTCCCTTACGAAAATAAATACGTTATTTTTTGAGGTTCAAAATAAAAGTATGTTATTGTTTTTGATGAGAAAAATAATACGTTTTATGGTTTTGCCAGGAACTCTATTATGTTTTTGATATTTCCGAGAATACGCATATGTATATCCGTGTATCTACGAATATAAAAATGATTCAAATTTTGCGAAGATGATTGGAATCTTTTGTTGAACATGAATAATGCATTTATGATTGGGGCCTTCATATAAAACCTGTACATATAACAGCATTAAATAAATATATGTAATCGTTTTATAAAGACCACAGACCATTGGAAACTTATATCAGTCTTGAAATTAAACCTACATTTTATGTAACAGATTTCTTAGTAGACAATATCAAATGACCTCGAAAATCCTAAAAATGGACATGTCCTTAATGGACAGGTCCTAATAATAATTACAATAATACTAGTTTAGCGATACAGTTCTGAAGAACCTGGGCTGAACAGTTTCACCATTTAAACATGTTACATTTGTACTCAAATAGCGGAACCTACAGTTTAACGCCGAATCATAACTTTTCATGGGTGATGTTTTTACTCTCGAAGGTCATCTACCAAGAGGTAACGCGGTGAAGAAAAATATTTTCTATTTATTTTTTTTTATTTTGCCTTCGCTGGTGTTTGAACCAACGACGTTTTGGCTTGTATTCCAACACACTAATCTTCTGAGTCACCTACATAGTATATGGTAATGCATATTTTATAACATTATAGCGTAATTATTTTGAATTTTGTCAAACAAATTTTACAAATGACATATATCAAAACATAAAAGCAACGCAATATGATTTTTAATAAAAATCTATTTTAATAAAAAGCTCCAATTTTCGTCTAAAAATTTGAAACATAATAATTTTCCAAAGAAAACTGTTTGTTGTACTATTTTTCTGTGAAATTTTGAGAACATTATAATATTCGTTATTTAAGTAAAAATGAAATCGTATTCGTTTAAAAGTGATATATAATTTTTTTCGTAAGACAATTTTAATATAATAGTTTTCGTAAGGGGCGTCGATATATGATTTGATCTGAGATCAGATATGATCAGATCCGTAATTTGTCTCAATCCAATTATATATAACTATATTATATATAACTATATATAATTGGATATGAAATCATATATGAACCTATATATAAAAATGCATGTGTAATTTGAAATATTTATATATATAAATTATAATTATTGGTTCCATAGCAATAATGGTCAACATTATGGGGAACAAAAGTACAGCATCGCGGGATCATTTCTGCAGTCGGACTCATACGGCAGGTTCATACATGTGCGGTTCACTCTGTTCATACATGTGTGTACAGCGCGTACAATGTATATGATACACTTACCAATGATCACAGTATGGGTTCAACCACAACTATTAATTGTGTTTTTTCGCATTAAACATACAATAAATACGTTTTATAGCGTTGTTTTTTAGCAAATGTCTAAATTTCATCCACAAACCTTTAATCAGAAATGCAAAGAGATCGGAGGTGCTCGGAGGTGAGATCGGAGGTGCTCAGCCATCCCGTTCACAACCAATCTTCTTGTTGTAAAACATCAGCTACGAATTTAGTTTGTTGTATTTCGAAAAAATTTGATCGCGAGCTTCGATACTGTGTTGTTGGATTCGCATGTTTGTTGTTGCACTTGCAAAAGATATGAAATAAAATCAGTGTAAGACGTGTTTTTGTTGATGTATTAGATTAACTGAAAGAGAAGTAGTCAAAAAAGCAATAACAAATACATGCATGTTCTGCAAAATATTGTTTTACAACAAGAAGTATTTCCAGTGTGCGGAAAGGGTGGAAAGAGCCAATAGCTGGCCATCTCTGGAAGATATCACAATCAGCCCACAGAACATACAAACATACGAATCCATATCTATTAATATATGATTTAATATCTGATTATATATGCCTTCATATATGCCATATCTGATTATATATAGTTTCATCTGTTTATATATGACATATATCTTATATACAATTAGATATGATAATATATATGCCTATATATGCATTATATCCAATCATATCTGATTCCATATCTACCATTTATGATCAGATATAATTATACATGAAATCATATCAAATTAGATATGATCATATCTGGAACCATATATATATTTATACATGATTTGATATAATTATATATAACCATTTTTTCACGGGAAGATATTTATTATTTTCAATAAAAACTGGTTTTAGTCTGTCGATTAAAATACGAATATCGGTTTCGGTTTTTTCAGCGTTTCGGTTTTAGGTTTTTATTACGAAACGGTTTCGGTATACCGGTTCCAAGATACGGTTTCGGTTTTGATTTCGGTTTTTGTATAATATTCCTTTTTTCCATATTTTTCAAATAACATTGGCTTCGTTTATGCCGTAAGAGTTTAGCCCATATTAAACTAGAACAACTCTTCCCAACTTAAAATTTTAGTTTTATCAGTTTATGCCGCGTGTGTTTCTAACCCACATTAAGTTTTATTTGTCATTAAATAAATGTCAAATAATGTTCACAATTTTTAAAAAGTTAAACGAAAAAATTACAATTAGAACATTAAAAAATAATAATTCTATTGTGTTGCAAGTCCGTCGAAATACAGCTCTAAGTTGAATTTCGTGTTTTAAAATTTTTTTGGTGCTATACACATATGATGCTTTAGGAAGTGAACCGCGCTGTAGAAGACTGTTTTTACTGTTTTAAATGAAACTAGTTGTTTCATTAAAATTTACTTTTCTCCTTATTTTGGGTAGCATTTAAATTTTTAAAATATTTCAAAAATGATAGCAAAGGAGATGCCATGCTGAAAATTTAACTGTTTTCGGATTATTTTAACACGATTTATTTCGCGAACTGAATGGTGTTAAGTTATTCAAAAGTATATATGCCGTATTTATACTCGAGCTAAGCGTTAGCTTGGGCTAAACTTCTACGGCATAAACGTAGTCATCGTTTATATTGTGCTAAGTTAAGTAAAGTGGGAAACGTAATTTAGACAATGTTTCTTGTTATTTTAGTGAAAATATTAGCTGTGTTCCCGTGGCGTGTGATCTAGAGCCACAGATCTATTTTCTACACAAAACATCAACAAACAATTAGAACCAGATCAAAAGCTGGTTCTATCCAATGCTACCATGTTTTATTTTAGAAAATAGTTGGCAATATGTACAGATTTGATTATGTTTTCAAATAAAATTGTCTAATTTTCGAGCGAAAATAATGATGATGGGATGATACAGATTATTTTGGCTGCAATTCGTTTTCAATTCGTACAGCTTCAAACTCGCTTGTAAATTTATGGAACTGCATAACTCTGTATTTATATATATTCAAATGATTGGCGGCAGATTAACGTGCAAAGAACAACAAAATATCCTGGCCTTTCAAAATAAAAAAAAAGATCAAAATCCAGACAAATTCACATGTTATATTCCATTATTTAATAGGGCATTACAAAGAAGTGACCAATTCCTTTTTGAACATAATTCTGTATGGATATGCATGAGATTGCAAATTGGCATTTAGACAAGACGCAGTCTGTCCGGATATTATAGAGATAGTAGCACGTTTCCTTCTTCGTCTAATCAGTGAGGAAGGAGTGGTTTTTAATCCCTTTTTTTGAGCACTGGAAGATTCCAAATTTTGAACAAAAATTATTTTTAATTTAATTTCTGTGTAGATATCACGGAAATGTCAAAAAGGACAGATGCTACCAAGTTTGTAAAAATAGAACTGTTGGCGTTCCCGTGAAACAGATTTAGGTTAACTGCCACGGGAACACAGCTTTGTGTTTTATGAATTATTTAATTGATTACGCCAAGAAAAATTTCAATCGTGACCACAAGCCAAAGAAAGCAACATTTTTACTTTATCTGAGATATGATCTGAATTGCAGAAGAGAGCCGAGAAGCGAACCTTAAACAAAAGCAAGAAGAAGAATGCATCGGTAAATGTTCCTAAACTTCATGAAAAGAAGAATTATGTACAATTTCCATCCATAAAAGCCAAAGAAATTAAATTTCAACAATTCAGTGATCTGCAATATCCGCAAACAAATATCTGCCTTTATACTTGAAATGTTCGAACTTGTCGAACTTGCACCTTATTTTTCGTATTAGTTACTAATTTTTTCTTGCATCACCATTGTTTTTTTATTACCTTATTGTAATAATTTCCTTATTATTATTATCCTTATTATATATGTCCAATATTTAACTGTTTTGAAAAATCATTCAAAAATCAATCAGACTCAGACTTATAAATGGTATTTTATTGAATAGATCCTTTAACAGAATTTAAAAATTATTCAAATGAACATTTCAAAACTTGCCACTCTATTTTACTAATACAATAAATAAAAAACCTATATTAAAAATTGAAACATTTTTTAACAAAAAAAAATTGTGCTTAGAGTTGCTGGTGTTTTGTTGTTAATGTACAGGAGTTCCAGCTGAAGGACTCGCACCAAACTTTAAATCCGCAGGTAATCTTAAGTCTGTTCCAAAAGCAATTTTATTTTACTACTTTAAATACAGTAGACTCAAAATTTCGTCCTTGATCCGAATGCAATTCAAACGGTACTCCAAAACGGCTTACCCAGTTGTTAACTAATGCATCAGCAATCGTTGTGGCTTCTTGATTCGGCATGGGATACACTTCAAGCCATTTGCTGAAGTAGTCAATGACGACAAGCACATACTTATTGCCCGCACCACTGATTGGAAATGGTCCGGCGACATCCATGGCGATACGTTCGAATGGTGCTCCCACGTTGTACTGATGCATCCTGTCGCGACTTCTGATTGTTGGTCCTTTTGCTGGTACACATTGCTAGCAACTGCGAATCCAATCAGCGACCGCCTCTTGGAATCCAACACAACAAGAACGTTTATTTACTTTTCGATCATTTTATTTATGCATAAATGACTTCCACCAGATCCACCTTGGTATTCCGCTAATATTTCTTTTATTTTTGACTTGGAAACAACAATCAAACTTCGTGCGGAGGTGCCATCTTCATTTTCCCATACACGATATAAGCAACCATCTTGTAGCTATAAGCACTGCCACTGTGCAGTGTACGCCTAAGGGCTGTCGGAAGCTATATCATCCCATAATGGCTTTCTTTGCTGTTCCTTGAACTTCCTGATGTTTGTGAGGTCGGGATCACTCTTTTGATAAATTTGAATTTGATCCGGAGTCCATTTTTCATCGGGCAAAACAATTAGCAAACGAATGTCAACTGTTTTCTTTTCTTTCTGCTCTTAAACAATATCTGCATTCAAGTTTACACGGTCGCCTTGACAGAGCATCTGCATTTCATGGTGTCCTCCTTTACGATGTTCGATGGTGAAATCATAACTTTGTAATCGCTCTATCCAACGTGCAATTTGGCTTTCTGGATCTTTGAATTGAAGTTACCATCTCAGTGCTGCATGATCAGTTCTTAAATGAAACTGTTGTTCGTACAGATATTTATGGACATTTTTCACACTTTTGATTACAAGCTTCCTCCTCGTGACACAGCAGTTTTTCTCGGGCTTGGACAGTATGCGATCACTTTTTCTTGACTATTGATCACTTGAGAGAGAACTGCGCCTATTCCATAGCCACTTGCATCTGTGTCAAGTACAAATTTCTCACCAGGAATTGGATACGCAAGAATTGGAGCAGAACACAATAGTTCCTACAATTTGAAAAACTAATCATCAACCCAATGAAAAGCTCGATTCTGTTTTGTCAACTCGAGAAGACTGCTACCAATATTGGCAAAACCTGGAACAAATCGTCTGTAGTAAGTACATAGCCACAAGAAACTTCGTAGGTCATGTAGGTTTTGCGGTCTGAGCCACTCCTTTACTGCAGCTATTCATTGGTATGTATTCCTTCTGTGGTAACTCAATGACGCAGATACTTGACCCTTGTCCCGTTTGGCTATGAGTATTTCTCGGTGCTTGACGAATTGGTTTAGTCACCAGTGTCTATTCGATGTTTTACGATGGAAGTTCTCTCGTCGTTTTGGCCCTTAGCAGCGAATACAAACCAGTGTTCACCAATTAGTTGTTTTACTTTACCCTTTTCTTTGGCAGTCAAATCCTTGGTCCACTCCTTAATAAAAGTTTAAGCTGATTCCTTTTCTACTTGCGGTGTAATTTTGTTCGTCGATTGACTAGCTTCAAAATTTATTATATCAGATGTTTCTTTACACCTTCCTATTACTCTAGCCTTTTTAGTTAATTTGGACGAGTTTTTCATATTGAGAACTCTTATTGGTACAACTTTATCTTTTGTCGCTTTAACTAATGTTCTTCCGATAATAATATTACTTCTGCTCATTTTCTCATCATTCGCTTCAATAACCCATTCAATTTCGCCCAATCAACAGCTTCCTATTTAGGTGGTATTTTTCTATTTTTATGAGCAACAAATTTTTTAAGTTTCGGGCTCTGGTCACAATCCATGTATAGTTGAATCTCCGTGTTGGCATAACTTAGGATTTTTCTTGTTAAATCATGTGTGAAACCGTTCCTTATCGTGAAGTCTATGCCAAGTATTATTTCATCCACTATTTGCGCCACTATAAAATCATTTTCAACTGTCCTGGTGCCAATAGTGATTTCATTGGTAATTGTTCCTCTGATTGGAGGGTTGACCTTTCGCTGTTTGCAATCTTATACTTATAAGCGGCTCTATTTCGTCCCTAACAAGGTTACTTCTTATGATTGAGTGTGAAGCTCCCGTATCCAACGTTATCACACATGCAGCACAATTAATTTACCCCTTGACAGTTAAACTATTTGTTTTGCGCGCAATTTGTGAAATGGAGATCCTGGGGCAAACGGTTATAGGAGTCAGATCGTGCCCCGCGGAACTGACTCTTTATAGTTTAAAGATTGTTTAAAATAATTGTCGTTATTTTGAATATGATCCTGTTTTTCTTCATTTCTGGATTCCTCTGCGGATTGAGTTATTGGGCGCTTGCGTCATTTACGGAAGTCACATGCCCATATGTATCACAGTTGTAACATTTACCTTTCAATTGGGTATCTTTGTTGGCAAATGTGTGTTCGGTTTTAACGCCTGCTTTAACTGCTTGACACACTACTTGAAATAAATCATCGTTCTACACATCAATTCTAAGCGCCTTTGGAGCCGGTCGGCACAACGCATTTGCTGTCTCCTGTGTTAGAGCTGTGGTAACCGTTTCCGTAAATGTTATCTTGGGCGCAATCACTGTTGCACGTTTTGTCTCCTGATCGCGTATGCCATCAACGAACGCATCGATCTTGCACTTGTCTATAAAATCACTCGATGAATCTGGATATGACAAATGCGCAAGTCTTTCGACGTCCGCTGCATACGCCAGCAAAATTTCGCCATTTCGTTGCATTCTGCCCTTCAGCTCCATTCTGTATATCTGTTTCAAGTGATCACTGCCATATTTGGGTTGCAGTGCAGCCATAACCGCTAAATAATTGTTTCTATCACTTTCTAGAACAGTCTGCAATACTTCGGCCGCGCCCTTTTCAAGCGCGACGATAAGTACGGCTACGCTGTCCAATATGCTGTATGGGGTCCATTTAACTGCGAAGTACTTTTGAATTTTCTGCAGCTTTTTGTCGATTGCATGATATTTCTCATCAACGTTATTTTCCAATCTTTGAATCTTATCGTCAACGCTCACTTCCATGTCATTTACATGCGCCTCAAGCTCCTTTGCTTTATCATGGAGCTTATTCGAAACTTCCAGAAGCTGTTTTGAATGTTCCTGCAACTAAAACTCAATTTGTTCTTGATGTTGGTTGGAATTTTCCAGAAGCTGTGCTTTGAGCCGATTGGAACTTTCTAGAAACTGTTTCGAATTTTCCAACAATTTCTGATCCATTTTGTCTAAAACTAAAACACACTAATATTTGGTTTCAACTAGTATTAATAAACTTTACTTATTTAAATAAATACTTAATAACAATGACTTATAAAAACTGCTGTACTACAATTTATCTTAACAACGTTCGCTCACGAGATGCACTACTTCACAAATCACAACTGAAGTGCTGTGCCTCAGATGCAACGAGAATCTTCTCCAATTTTCGTGCATGCCACATGCTACTTGCATCTCATTCGCACTAATGTGTTTCAATTTGCTGATCTTCTACCTCTTTCTCGAACATTGTCTTAGTGCGCTGAATGATCTTCCGTCACTTTCTAACACATAGCTTAGTGCGCTGAATTGTCTTGCGTGTCATTTATTATTGTTGATTGCTTGCACTATGGAGCAAATTACATCTTTTCGTAACAAAATTTTATTTTATTTTTGTTTTACAAAAATCTAAAAACATTTTTTAGAAATTCATATTTTAACATAAACAAAGTATTATAACAAAGTATTTAACAAAGTATTTGACAAAGTATTTAAAAAATATTTAACAATGTTAATATCGTGGATACCTCCACAAAACCATACTAGGTGTATGGACTGCTCCGATACTTTATGTAACTAGTAGCTTAATTAAAAAATCCTTGTGAGCTCTGGCTTTACATTTATTGGATTAATTATTATATTATTTGTTGCCTCTTATATATTACTTATTGTATTTGTATGTTTATAATGTATAATTTTGATATATTTGTATATATTCTAATATTTTATTATAGTTATTATTTCATTTAATTATCATTATTATGACACTTTTTTTTTATTATTATTTCCATTTATTATTATTTGGTTTGGATGTTGTAATTTTTAGTATTTTGTTTTGTAGTTTTTGTATTTCATTGTCAGCTTGTGTCAAAATTCAAATCAGTAAAATCATTATTTCATTCAATTAAAAATATTTTTCAATACTAATTTGTTCGGTAGTATTTTTTATTTTTATTCCTCCTTTGGATTATCCTGAAGGTTGCTGTATTTTTATACGGTAAGCCATTTTTATTAAATATTATTGTTTTATATGTAATATATTATATTTGTGTTTATATTATTTAAGTGCATGTGTTTTATTATTTCATTGTTTTCAGAATGTGTTGTTGATTTTCTTACGGGGATTGAAATTCATTCAGATGTTTTTGCATATTGTTAGTTGTTAGCTTGGTGTATATTATGAACCGTGTCTCAATTAACGGCGTTCATTCCATTTATGAACACAATTTTTTTCTGAGCAGATGCACACGGGGTGGGCTTGTAATTATTTTTTTTTATTTATCTCGTAAACATCAATAGCAAATTTAAAATCATAAACATTGCAGTGCACTAAAAAGAATCGAACCCAGTTCGTAAGCGTTTCATAACAGTTGGTGGGCGCATTCAAAGTTATACCTTATCGTTTTCAACACATGGTGGTGCTAACTTTCAACCAAATTTAAACATATTTTTAAAAAATAACTGTAAATACATTTATCTTTTTATTATGGCTTTCACCAAGCTATCTTACATCACATGACTTTAACGCTTTTTCAGCTACAACTTAGCTACAACTGTAACCCATTTGTAATCAAATAATAAAGAAGTTTTCAGTGACTTGGGTAGCTTAAATCAGCAATCTGATTCAAATTTGATTAGCTATAAAACTTACCCTTTTTAACGTAAAATGCTCTGCTCGAAGATGTTCTTGAAATTCCTGTTCCTGTTTGGTTGTTGTTGGCTGAACACTCGATCGAAACCCTTCAAGAACTCCTTTAAATGTGAACTTCTTCATTTTTAGATTTTTACAATATTATTTTAATGAATCACTTTCAATATTACAGGACAGCAACACCATGAAGTTATAGAATTTTTGGTTCTGCGCATTTAAAAAATCTGTCTATATATTTATATATATACCTAAAAACAAAAAAATATATATTTTTGTATTATTAAAACATACCTACTGTTTATTAACAGAGTAATATTTTAGTAAAAAGTATACCCGTAAGCTTAATGAATATCTCCAAGTGTTCAATTAACACTGTACACTAGGGTGTCATTTATTTTTTAACACCCATGTCTCACCCCCTATAATTGTTTATTAGGACTAAAAAATAAGGTGTTCAACATTTTTTTGAATTTGAACAACGAAAACACGTATCGCAAGGACGTTGAAAATTGATACTCGTTGAAAATTTGTACTAAGAGTCGAAATTTAGAATATTCTAAAATAATATTTCGAGTAAGCAATCTTGTTTAACTGCTTGCGAAAAAAATTATATGTAACAGGTTTTTCGATATTTCGACAATTTTCCGAGTTACCGTTTGTTTTATACAGTAGTAAACACATATAAATCAAAGAATAATTTTTTAAAATATAAACACAAACTATTGGTACAACATTTTTATTTATTGTTGTATCGTTATCCACTAAGCGCATGTGGCTTTATAGTAGATATTTAAAATGAACATTTTAAATTAATTCAAATTAAACCTATTAAAATTAAACTTAATAATATTATTTTATATGAAAGGAACAATGTTGGCTAAGACGAGCGAGGTCCCAGTCCAACATCGAGATGTTCATTGTAATTGCTTATAACTGAAAGAAGCATATTCATTATGGCTGAGACGAGCGAGGTCCCAGTCCAACATTGAGATATCCATTGTAGTTCTTCATCACAGAAGGTAGTAATTATGGCTGAGACGCCAACCTCCAAATTGGTAAACATTAGGGTTTGTAAACCTCTAATTGAAATTTTATTTTAACAAAGTTATTTATGTATGCACCGAAAAAATTAGTGTAATAAAAATAAATAAAAATGTATTTAAAATAAATACATATGTCTATGATTTACGTCCAAAAGCAAATGTATTTGTTTTTACTACATTGATGTAGTTGTTTTTTTTTTTTGATAAATAACTACATAGTTTTACTGCATTTATATATTAAAATTTCATACATTTGTATTAAAAATACAAAATTTTGTCTTTATTTAAACGTCGTGAAATATTTATACGTCGTGAAAAATTACTACATATACCTTTAATTTTACTATAAAATGTAGTTATTTTACTTTGTTGTGATAATTAATATTAAAAAATATATATTTTTATTTAATAAAAACAATTTTCATTCAGAAAATTATTTGAATGAATATTAAAAATTGTTTTATGACAAAAAATAAGGTACAAGAATTATTAATCTGTAAACTATTTATTTGTATAGTACACAAACAACTAAAGAGTGTTACCCAAAACTATAAAAAAAAATATAAAAAATAAATAAATAAAAATATATATATATATATATATATATATATATATATATATATATATATATATATATATATATATATATATATATATATATATAAATAAGAAAAATATTTCCGTCGTTTTTTTGCATGAACTTCATATAATTAAAAAGTGCAGAAAACGAAGACACCGTACAGTTTCTGTACTATGTGGAAATCGAATTTTTAATACAATGAGTTGGTAAATTATTTTAAATGAATGCAAATGTATTTAAAAACGATCAGAAATACATTTTTCAAAACAAAGACATAAATGTAGTGTATATAAAACTTATGTATGTAAAGTATTCGTATGCATTATAGATGCGTAAATATATCGCGCACACAATTTAAAAGTTTCTACTAATTTCTGCTCCCTGACAACTATATTGCGCGCCACTTGAAGTAGAGTGGTTCAAAAACACGACTTTTTCGGAACGGAAGTTTGATAATTCCATTGTAATTTGTAGTAAATTATGTTCAAGTTATCAAAATCCAACCAAAAATAAAAAAATATTCAACTTTAATCAGACCTACCTACTAATGATTTTAAATTGGCTAAAAACAGAAAATCGCGATGCGCGACCTCTAAACGTTTTTCGATTTAGCCAAATATTTTTATGAATTACTTTTTTGTACTTACAACTTTTTAGGGGGGGTGTTTGAGTATGTGAGTAACTGCAACTTTTGATTATTCTATAAATAGATATTTTTATTTTACTCACGCGTCATGCCGCATGACGAGCAGTGATTATTTTGACAACTCGTCGCGACGCGTCGATAGTCGATGATAGCATATACAGTTCTTAGTTTTTATTATTCCTATGTCATTTCGTACAAATAGACCGAATCGTTTCATTTGTTGCTTACAACTTCAAAGTAACGTGCACCACAGGTACTTAACATCACGCAACAACAAACAGCAGCAATAGGCAGCAACAGCAAGTGTAGATATAAAATGTAAGTAGTTAAAAAATAATTAAATTAAAATAATAAATTAAAATAAAAAAGTAATATAATACAAAAAAAAAAATACAGGAAAATAAAATAAATAGTTTTTTTTTATTTTTAATTAGTTTAAAGTTCATAAATACCATGAATTTTTTCATAAATATTATGAAAGCGTTCATCAATATTATGAACTTTTTCTTTACTGTTTTATGGACGGTTTAGAAATTGGATGAATTTGGTCATTGGTTGAGTAATAATGAAAAATTCATAAAAATGAGAACCAAATTTTTCTTTCTGTACAAAGTTAAACGAAATCGAAGTTCAAACATTTTAGCATTTTTTTAAACTTTGCTATTGGCCAAAACCAACAAATTTGTGAAATTTTTGGACATGAAACTGACGCAAAATGGTTTAGTGAAAAGCAGTCATAATAAAAAGGTCACAATCTCGCCTGACAGAGAACAATACCTCGATGGCGGCAGCTTTGCTCGCATACTAACTTGACATTTAACGCGTTGCAGGTGCCTGTGCCAGCAGAATCTACAACTATCTGTAAAACTATCCCACAACATTGCTAGAACGTGAGAACCGTTAACAGCCATCTGTATTGTTGTCGGCCACTTTTGCAGACAATTTTCCAACTAAATAATGGCTTTAATGTCCAACATGTTTGTCGATTCATCGACCAACAGCAGAAGGGAGAAGAGCGCGTGCGTCGACGCCAAACATCCCGAAAACGATTTGGTGGGACGCAGCTTCTTGTTCGGATCAAAACCGTGATCCTTCAATATCACAGAGGCGCCCGTCACCACTTTGGCGGCCTCAATGCGTAGATGAGCGTATACATCGGTCAGCTTAGCACTGAGTGGGTGCGCTCAAAGTCACACACGAGCATACTGTCCACGGGTGTGGTGTCATCGCCAACTACCTTCTGTTCAACGTGCAACACCGAAATGTGAGATGGTATGGCCAGCTGTCGCTCGGAGATCATGCGCAACAGCGCCATTTTTCCCAGGCGGCCGACCAGTCCATAGCACAGTGTGCCCAAACGCTCTTATATCGGGTGAAATTCAGTATTTTCGGAACCACTCAACCGATTTAAAAAGTTTTATATACAGAAAACTTGAGAGAAGATAAGTTTTGAAATTAGAGTTTGTATTTTTAATGGTTATGGAGATAAAAATCAGTTAAGTTAAAATTTTGTTCATGAAAAATCTTTCAAAAATCCAAAAGTTATCCGATTTTTAAAATGATTTTGTTTGTGAAAAGCTTACATTGAGATCTAAAGAAAATATGCTTACATGAGAAAATATCATGAGAAAAAGTTTTAAAGATATAGACTGTAACATGATTTATTTTTTAATTTTTGAAGACTTTAGAATTTTTGTAAACAATTAATACATATTCATAAATTAAAAACCGTTTTTAAATATCTCAAGTGGTTTAGTAAATATTTAAATAAATTTTGTTTTAATTTCCATTTTTTTTTTGTAAAATTGGACTTTTACGCAAATCTTCGTAAGTATTTTTTTTTCTTTAATAATATGAACTTTTGTTATATTTTTTTGATAGATAACATTACTGAGAAATTTTTAAATGATAAAACATATCCAAAATATATTTAACCAATTTGATCAGTGTTCAAAGTTCAAGTTTTTTAATTTATACTTTTACCCCCCTGCAGAAAAGTCCAAAGGTAAATTTTAAGTAAGCAGTTTTAAGGACGAGTTATTTCTACATATTTTTGACAATTACTTATTGTTTGCACGGCGAAGTATATGTGCAGGGCAGCATTTTTTCCAAAAATGAGAGTTAGATTAAAACCGTTATATCTCACTTTTTAATATATATATATATTTCTAAAATGTTTTAATAAGACATAAGTACGTAAAACTATTGTATATCAGGTAAAAGTTTCATGATGATAAGGTTAATACTTATTTAGTTATATTCAATCAAATTGTTTTTTTTTCTAATTTTTTTTTTCTTCTTTTAAAAAAAAAAATTCAGAAACTATATACATATTGTCTTTATATTCGCCACATAGATTCCTTGAAATCTCTTCTTTTCAATAATGCTAAACACTTATATATTTACTTTACATATGTGTTCAAAATGACATATTAATTAACTTCAAGTTTCATCAAAATTTAGTATTTTTTAATTTTATTTTGTTTTGCACACCTGCAGAAAAGTTTTCAAAGCCCAACGTAAAAATTTAGATATGCAATTTTAAAGATAAACTAGTTCTAAACATTTTTGAACCTTACTTATTTTTTGCCCGCCGAATTATATATGCAGGACATCATTATTTTAGAAAATATACATTTTTTTAAAGTACTTCTCATAAAACCGTTATATCTACCTGTAAAATATATATATATTAATTGTATTATTAATTTTGAAGTATATGAAATTAGTATGTATTCGGTAAAAGTTTCATGATTATAGCGTTAACATAGCGTTAGATATATTCAATCAAATTTAATTTTAGTTTTGCTTAATTTCCCATACGAAATACAAAATGAAAATTTAGTATTTTTTAATGTTATTTTATTTTGCACACCTGCAGAAAAGTTTTCAAAGCCCAACGTAAAAATTTAGATATGCAATTTTAAAGATAAACTAGTTCTAAACATTTTTTAACCTTACTTATTTTTTGCCCGTCGAATTATATATGCAGGACATCATTATTTCAGAAAATATAAATTTTTTAAAAGGACTTGTCATAAAACCGTTATATCTACCTGTAAAATATATATATTAATTGTATTATTAATTTTGAAGTATATGAAATTAGTATGTATTCGGTAAAAGTTTCATAACGTTAACATAGCGTTAGATATATTCAATCAAAGTTAATGTTAGTTTTGCTTAATTTCCCATACGAAATACAAAATTGTCTACACCAGAATCCAGTTTAGTATTTTGTGTGGGAAATTAAGCAAAACTAACTTTGAATTTGATTGAACATATCTAAATAATAGTTAACCCTAGTTAATAGTTAACCCTGCTTTTTTTTTTGTATATTTTCACTTTGTTCCTAAAATTTATAGTTTTTTTATAATAAATTACAGAAAAATTACGGACGGGACAAAAAATACTGAATAGAAATTATCAGAACGATTTTTATTCCAAAAAATACTTTTTGCGTACAACATATTTTTTGAGGTATTTTAGAATATAGTTGAGATAATTTAATTTATTTATGTTTATTTACACTTTGTTCCTAAAGTTTACTTACTTACTTAAATGGGCCTTACAACCGTGGGTGGGTTTTGGCCGCTGAGATAAAGCTGCGCCAGTCGCTTCTGCTTTGCGCGCGCTGACGCCAGTTAGAAATACCAAGAGTTGCCAGGTTGTCCTAAACTTGGTCTTTCCAACGCAGATTGGGACACCCTCTTCTACGCTGTCCACCTTCGAGCCTCGATTCAAGCACCTTCTTAGCTGGAGTATTTTCATCCATTCGTTCGACATGACCTAGCCAGCGAAGCCGCTGGATCTTGATGCGCTTGAGTATGTCAATGTCTTCGAATAACTCATACAGCTCATGGTTCATCCTGATTCGATACTCATTAGCAAAGCAGATAGGGCCAAATATTTTACGGAGAATCTTCCTCTCTAAAGCTCCCAGTACTCATCGGTGGAGGCCAGCGTCCATGTTTCTGCACCATAAAGCAAAACGGGCATGATGAGTGACTTGTAGAGCATTATTTTTGTCCTGCGAGAGAGGGCTCTACTTTTCAATTGCCTACTGAGCCCAAAGTAGACCTGTTGGCAAGAGTTATTCTTCTTTTAATCTCCAGGCTGACGTCGTTGTTGCTGTTGATGCTGGATCCCAAATAGACGAAGTCCTTCACAATGTCGAACTTTTGGGTGTCAAAATCCGCTTTTTGTCCAAGACGCACGGACTTCTTTCTGCTTGTTGACACAAGGAACTTCGTCTTGTCCTCGTTCACCACTAGACCCATTCGACGCGACTCTTTCTCCAATCTGGAGAATTCTGCGCTGACTGCTCGTGTGCTCCTGCCAATGATCAATATCGTCGGCATATGCGAGCAGCATGACACTTTTGTTGAGGATAGTGACGCTTTGACGGAGTTCGGCAGCTCGAACTATTTTCTCCATCAATAAGTTAAAAAAGTCACACGATAGGGAGTCACCCTGTCTGAAACCTTGTTTGGTATGAAATGGCTCGGAGAGGTCTTTTCCTATTCTCACTGAGCGACGTGTGTTGCTCAGGGTCATCCTGCAAAGCCTTATAAGTTTCGAAGGTATACCGAACTCAGACATTGCGGCGTATAATCGTTCCCTTATCGGAGTGTCGAAGGCGGCTTTATAGTCGACTAATAGGTGGTAGGTGTCGATCTGTTTTTATAGGGTCTTTTCCTGGATTAAGCATAATGTGAAAATCTGGTCTATGGTGGACTTTCCAGGTCTGAAGCCGTACTGATAAGTCCAATCAGTCTGTTGACGATGGGCTTCAGTCTTTCACATAATACACTCGATAGAACCTTGTATGCGATATTGAGTAGGCTGATCTCACGGTAGTTGACGCAGATAGTGGGATCCCCTTTCTTAAGGACTGGGAAGAGTACACTGAGGTTCCAGTCACTTGACATGCTTTCATCCGACCATATTATGCTTACGAGCTCGTACATGCTCTCTATTAGCTCTTCGCCTCCGGTCTTTAACAATTCAGCAGGCAAGCCATCAGTACCTGCGGCTTTGTTGTTTTTCAGCCGAGCGATGGCTGTTCTGACCTCGTCATGGTCGGTTGGCGGAATCTCAACGTAGTCATCAAGTACTGGGGTTGCCGGGTTTTTTTCTCGATCGGTGGAATTGCGGTCATCATCACCGGTCAGCAGTTTAGAGAAGTGATCCCTCCATATCTTCAGTGTGCTCTGGATATCTGTGACTAGATTCCCTTTTTCATCTTTACAAGAAGAGGCTCCGGATTTTGAACATCCGGCTAGGCATCTTATTTTCTCGAAGAATTTTCGAGCCTGTTCCCATGCATTTCAATCTCCTCACACTCACGTCTTTCTGTCTCGCTTTTTTTACGCCTGAAAACACGTCTCTCTTCCCTTCTCTTCTCTTTGTATCGCTCCTTCGCAGCTCGCGTAGCTACTGACTGCAGGGTGGATTTGTACGCAACATCTTTCTCTGCAGTGGCCGCGCGACACTCTTGGTCATACCACTGATTCCTCAGGGGGCGTTGGAATCCAAGCACCTCTTCGGCAGCCGTACGCAGAGCACAGGAGGAGTGCTTTGTCTAAGCAGGTGTGAGAGTCGAGTGGAAAAGGCTTGCGTGGTCTTTTGTGATTGCAACTTTCCGACGTCTAGCTTCCTCTGCGTTTGGTTCCAAACATTCTTTGCAGCGCTTAAGCGCGTGCGGACCGCTACGAGGTAATGATCCGAGTTCATATTGCCACCACGGATAGTGCGTACGTCCATCACGCTCGAAGCGTGCCTTCCGTCAATCACAACGTGATCAATTTGGTTTCGCGTTTTTTGATCGGGCGACAACCATTTGGCCTTGTGGATATCGAAATGTTCGAATCTAGTGCTCCTAACTACCATGTTTCGTTCTGCGGTGAAATCGATTAGCCTCGTTCCGTTATTGGAAGTGTTGGCATGGAGGCTAAATTTTCCGATTGTGGGACAATAGATGGCTTCTCTGCCCATATTGGCGTTAAAATCGCCTAGCACGATTTTAATATCGTGGCGGGGGCAGCGCTCGTATGCGTTGCCTAGGCGCTCGTAGGAGCGCTCTTTTGTCTCATCATCTTTCTCGGAGCGTGTGCACAATTTAGGCTAACGTTGAAATATTTTGTCTTAATGCGAATTGTTGCCAGTATTTCGTCCACGGGCGTGAACCTAGAGACAAGGTAGAGTCTCTTGCCGACCACAAATCCACATCCAAATTCGTGTAATTTTGTATATGACAATATTAATAATCATTATTACGAAATGAAAAGTGATGTACTATTCAAATTAACAGATGTTTTTTAAATTGTTAATTCATTTTTTTACTATTTTTTATTTTTTTTTCGATATTTTTTATACTGTAGATTCATCTCTTTAAAAAAAATGTTCAGTTTACTATGGTAATAAATGTATCTATTTGGTTCCGGACTGGACATCGAAAACCCTTATACAAAAATCGAAACTTTCCTGTTATTTTAATATGAATTATTATTTTTAAACTTTAGAAATAATAATTAATGTTACCAGAAAAAACAGAAAATAATATTTTGTGTCTGTAAGTCTGTAAAGTTAATTAATTTGGTTACTCAAAGTACATGAAAAATTGGTATATTTACAAGTTGTGTAGTAACGTAACTTCGTTGTGGGATACAAAACATAACTAGATCTCCTTTCATAAATCCCTCAGAGTTTGCTCTCAATTCGTATCTAGACTTTATCTAATCATTTGCAATTTGTATACTCTGCCTAAGGACCGAGACGAGTTGATCTTCACATTTCTTTTTGCTTAAAACACTATTTGGATTCGTCTTTTGTAAATCCATAATATAACGTTCGCAATGTGTTCCTACGTTGTATTGATTCATCTTACGGCGACTCCTGACGAGTTTTCTTTTTACGGATACACATTGTTTACATCTGTGAATTCAATAAGCGATTGACTTCTGATATCCGACCCAATGGAAATGTTTCCAGACTTCTTCAATCGTTTTGTTAATGCTCAAGTGGCATCCATTCGATCCGTAATGGCATTTCAGTACTACCGCTTTTATTTTTGACTTGGGAACAAAAATCAAATTTCGTGCAGAATAGCCATTTGTAGTTTCCCACGATACAAACAACGATTTCATTTTCTCTTCTTTTTTGGGGAAAATCATTGCTCTCGCACTGAATTGTAATTTATTAGTTAGTTAGTTGATAAGTGTCCGTATACGAATACCGTATATGAATAAACACTCAAATCACTAACACGGCATTTTGAATCATTTTGAACTTTATTACGAAACATTTGGCGACCGTGACAGGACACCTCTAAATGAAATAAGCAACAAATTTCATCGAGCTACATCATCCATCGTTGGATATCTTTTCGAGCTGCTGAAAAAACTCGCATATTTTCTATTACAACACATATTACATATACATATTATATTTAAATCAGGCATGTCAAACACACGGCCCGCGGACCCTCCAGCTGGGGCCCGCGAAGACTTTTGGAAATTTAGGTATAAATAAAATATATTTTTTTTTTATAATTTAAATGTTATAATACACATATAAATAAACATAAGGTAACTATTCCTGATTTTGCAATTAAAAATAAATATACATAAAAGAAATAAAAAAAATATAGTACCGGAATTCTTGTATATTTCTGATGTCGCACCGTGTTTTCAATAAGTGTAAAGAAGTGTTATTTTTCAAATTCATTTTGTTGCCATGTAGTGATGGGCAAAGTTGCTACTTTTCAGTCACAGTTACTGACCGTTATTGCTATTTTTGAATAACATACTGCTTGTTATTCACATACTTCAATAACAGGCATGCTATTGAGGTTTGAGTACTGGCTATTATTTCTACTTTTGAATAATTACAGTATCCACAGGATCACTATCTCTGGTTCTATTGAACCGATTTTTCACTCTTAAAATTCACTATCTTTTTAAGAATTTCAATTTAACTTATTACACATTTTCACCGATAAATATTAAAGTTATTATCAATCAAAAATTAACTTTGGTTCTACCGCACCAATTTCATAATGTCACTATCTTTATTCATAATTTCATAATTTAACTTTTTTTTTTCACCAATTTCGCAGCAAAGATATCAAAGTACCAATCATTGCTATTGAAGTATTTTGGGAACAGGCTGTCACCGTTACTTTTGAGTAACGGTAAAATAATAACTGTTAACAAAATATCGGCACATGACTATTGCCATTCCTTTTTCTATCTAGTTGGCCATGATTTTTTTAAAAGATTTCAAATGTTTACAAAATTTCATTTCGCGTTTTTTTAGCGTTGAAGTATGTTCGTTTCGTTTCTAAGGTCGTCAATTATTTTAATTATTTGTATTGAAACTCATAAAGCAGAAAAATATCAAATACTGACATTCGAGACATCGCCCGGCCAGCCGTTTTTATACGATGTTGTGATGGAAATCTGAAAGTAAGTGAAGAGCTTTTGGAAGTTATTTCTATGCATGATACAACTACTGCGGCGGATATTTTTAGTGGACTTATGAAAGCTATTCAAAAATATAATTTACCATTGGAAAAATTGGTCTGTCTCGCAACTGATGGTGCTCCTGCTATGACAGGAATTACCAATGGAGTTATAGCTAAACTTAAAGAAACATGCCAGACATATGGCAATACTAATGTTGAACATATCCATTGCATTATTCATCAGCAAGTATTATGTTCCAAAGTTTTAAAAATTGGACAAGTTCTAAAAAAAATATCTAAAATTGTTAATTTTATTCGAGCACGTGGTCTTAATTATCGTCAATTCGCTTCATTTCTGGAAGACATAGGTAGTGAATACACCGATATACCCAATTACACAGAAATTCGATGGCTTTCTAGTCATAAAGTTTTAAATCGATTTTATGAACTTTTAGATGAAATTATACTTTTCTTGGAAAAAAAAACTATGAATGTAATGAGTTTAAAGATAAGCAATGGATAAAAGACTTGGCATTCTTCGTTGATATAACTGGTCATCTTGCTGAACTTAATATTAATCTACAAGGAAAACATCATGTTGTTACTACACTATTTGATAAAATTAAAGTATTCAAACTAAAATTACAACTTTGGAAAACGCAAATAAAAAATGAAAATCTGACTCATTTCGAAAGTTGCAAATCTCTTTCACAAAAATCACCCGACTTAAAATTTACAGATCGTATTATTGAACAGTTTTCAGATTTTAAACATTGCGAAATTCAGTTTCAAATTTTTAGTGCTCCGTTTTCTGTCGATATAGAATTAGTAGCAGTATAGTATAAATATATATATATATATATATATATATATATATATATATATATATATATATATATATATATATATATATATATATATATATTTATATATATATACATATATATATATATATATATATATATATAAATATATATATATATATATATATATATATATATATATATATATATATATATATATATATATATATATATATATATTTATACTATACTGCTACTAATTCTATATCGACAGAAAACGGAGCACTAAAAATTTGAAACTGAATTTCGCAATGTTTAAAATCTGAAAACTGTTCAATAATACGATCTGTAAATTTTAAGTCGGGTGATTTTTGTGAAAGAGATTTGCAACTTTCGAAATGAGTCAGATTTTCATTTTTTATTTGCGTTTTCCAAAGTTGTAATTTTAGTTTGAATACTTTAATTTTATCAAATAGTGTAGTAACAACATGATGTTTTCCTTGTAGATTAATATTAAGTTCAGCAAGATGACCAGTTATATCAACGAAGAATGCCAAGTCTTTTATCCATTGCTTATCTTTAAACTCATTACATTCATAGTTTTTTTTTCCAAGAAAAGTATAATTTCATCTAAAAGTTCATAAAATCGATTTAAAACTTTATGACTAGAAAGCCATCGAATTTCTGTGTAATTGGGTATATCGGTGTATTCACTACCTATGTCTTCCAGAAATGAAGCGAATTGACGATAATTAAGACCACGTGCTCGAATAAAATTAACAATTTTAGATATTTTTTTTAGAACTTGTCCAATTTTTAAAACTTTGGAACATAATACTTGCTGATGAATAATGCAATGGATATGTTCAACATTAGTATTGCCATATGTCTGGCATGTTTCTTTAAGTTTAGCTATAACTCCATTGGTAATTCCTGTCATAGCAGGAGCACCATCAGTTGCGAGACAGACCAATTTTTCCAATGGTAAATTATATTTTTGAATAGCTTTCATAAGTCCACTAAAAATATCCGCCGCAGTAGTTGTATCATGCATAGAAATAACTTCCAAAAGCTCTTCACTTACTTTCAGATTTCCATCACAACATCGTATAAAAACGGCTGGCCGGGCGATGTCTCGAATGTCAGTATTTGATATTTTTCTGCTTTATGAGTTTCAATACAAATAATTAAAATAATTGACGACCTTAGAAACGAAACGAACATACTTCAACGCTAAAAAAACGCGAAATGAAATTTTGTAAACATTTGAAATCTTTTAAAAAAATCATGGCCAACTAGATAGAAAAAGGAATGGCAATAGTCATGTGCCGATATTTTGTTAACAGTTATTATTTTACCGTTACTCAAAAGTAACGGTGACAGCCTGTTCCCAAAATACTTCAATAGCAATGATTGGTACTTTGATATCTTTGCTGCGAAATTGGTGAACAAAAAAAAGTTAAATTATGAAATTATGAATAAAGATAGTGACATTATGAAATTGGTGCGGTAGAACCAAAGTTAATTTTTGATTGATAATAACTTTAATATTTATCGGTGAAAATGTGTAATAAGTTAAATTGAAATTCTTAAAAAGATAGTGAATTTTAAGAGTGAAAAATCGGTTCAATAGAACCAGAGATAGTGATCCTGTGGATACTGTAATTATTCAAAAGTAGAAATAATAGCCAGTACTCAAACCTCAATAGCATGCCTGTTATTGAAGTATGTGAATAACAAGCAGTATGTTATTCAAAAATAGCAATAACGGTCAGTAACTGTGACTGAAAAGTAGCAACTTTGCCCATCACTACATGGCAACAAAATGAATTTGAAAAATAACACTTCTTTACACTTATTGAAAACACGGTGCGACATCAGAAATATACAAGAATTCCGGTACTATATTTTTTTTATTTCTTTTATGTATATTTATTTTTAATTGCAAAATCAGGAATAGTTACCTTATGTTTATTTATATGTGTATTATAACATTTAAATTATAAAAAAAAAATATATTTTATTTATACCTAAATTTCCAAAAGTCTTCGCGGGCCGCAGCTGGAGGGTCCGCGGGCCGTGTGTTTGACATGCCTGATTTAAATATAATATGTATATGTAATATGTGTTGTAATAGAAAATATGCGAGTTTTTTCAGCAGCTCGAAAAGATATCCAACGATGGATGATGTAGCTCGATGAAATTTGTTGCTTATTTCATTTAGAGGTGTCCTGTCACGGTCGCCAAATGTTTCGTAATAAAGTTCAAAATGATTCAAAATGCCGTGTTAGTGATTTGAGTGTTTATTCATATACGGTATTCGTATACGGACACTTATCAACTAACTAACTAATAAATTACAATTCAGTGCGAGAGCAATGATTTTCCCCAAAAAAGAAGAGAAAATGAAATCGTTGTTTGTATCGTGGGAAACTACAAATGGCTATTCTGCACGAAATTTGATTTTTGTTCCCAAGTCAAAAATAAAAGCGGTAGTACTGAAATGCCATTACGGATCGAATGGATGCCACTTGAGCATTAACAAAACGATTGAAGAAGTCTGGAAACATTTCCATTGGGTCGGATATCAGAAGTCAATCGCTTATTGAATTCACAGATGTAAACAATGTGTATCCGTAAAAAGAAAACTCGTCAGGAGTCGCCGTAAGATGAATCAATACAACGTAGGAACACATTGCGAACGTTATATTATGGATTTACAAAAGACGAATCCAAATAGTGTTTTAAGCAAAAAGAAATGTGAAGATCAACTCGTCTCGGTCCTTAGGCAGAGTATACAAATTGCAAATGATTAGATAAAGTCTAGATACGAATTGAGAGCAAACTCTGAGGGATTTATGAAAGGAGATCTAGTTATGTTTTGTATCCCACAACGAAGTTACGTTACTACACAACTTGTAAATATACCAATTTTTCATGTACTTTGAGTAACCAAATTAATTAACTTTACAGACTTACAGACACAAAATATTATTTTCTGTTTTTTCTGGTAACATTAATTATTATTTCTAAAGTTTAAAAATAATAATTCATATTAAAATAACAGGAAAGTTTCGATTTTTGTATAAGGGTTTTCGATGTCCAGTCCGGAACCAAATAGATACATTTATTACCATAGTAAACTGAACATTTTTTTTAAAGAGATGAATCTACAGTATAAAAAATATCGAAAAAAAAATAAAAAATAGTAAAAAAATGAATTAACAATTTAAAAAACATCTGTTAATTTGAATAGTACATCACTTTTCATTTCGTAATAATGATTATTAATATTGTCATATACAAAATTACACGAATTTGGATGTGGATTTGTGGTCGGCAAGAGACTCTACCTTGTCTCTAGGTTCACGCCCGTGGACGAAATACTGGCAACAATTCGCATTAAGACAAAATATTTCAACGTTAGCCTAAATTGTGCACACGCTCCGAGAAAGATGATGAGACAAAAGAGCGCTCCTACGAACGCCTAGACAACGCATACGAGCGCTGCCCCCGCCACGATATTAAAATCGTGCTAGGCGATTTTAACGCCAATATGGGCAGAGAAATTATACTTTTCTTGGAAAAAAAAACTATGAATGTAATGAGTTTAAAGATAAGCAATGGATAAAAGACTTGGCATTCTTCGTTGATATAACTGGTCATCTTGCTGAACTTAATATTAATCTACAAGGAAAACATCATGTTGTTACTACACTATTTGATAAAATTAAAGTATTCAAACTAAAATTACAACTTTGGAAAACGCAAATAAAAAATGAAAATCTGACTCATTTCGAAAGTTGCAAATCTCTTTCACAAAAATCACCCGACTTAAAATTTACAGATCGTATTATTGAACAGTTTTCAGATTTTAAACATTGCGAAATTCAGTTTCAAATTTTTAGTGCTCCGTTTTCTGTCGATATAGAATTAGTAGCAGTATAGTATAAATATATATATATATATATATATATATATATATATATATATATATATATATATATATATTTATATATATATACATATATATATATATATATATATATATATATATATATATATATATATATATATATATATATATATATATATAAATATATATATATATATATATATATATATATATATAAATATATATATATATAAATATATATATATATATATATATATATATATAAATATATATATACATATAAATATATATATATAAATATATATATATATATATATATATAAATATATATATATATATAAATATATATATATAAATATATATATATATATATAAATATATATATATATATAAATATATATATATATATATATATATATATATATATATATATATATATATATATATATATATATATATACAAATACAAAAATACAAAAATACAAAATTTATATATATATATAAATATATATAAATATATATATATATATAAATATATATATATAAATATATATATATATAAATATATATATATATATATATATATATATATATATATTTATATTTATATATATATATATATATATATATATAAATATATATATATAAATATATATATATAAATATATATATATAAATATATATATATAAATATATATATATAAATATATATATATAAATATATATAAATATATATATATATATATATATATATATATATATATATATATATATATATATATATATATATATATATATATATTTATATATCGCGAAAAATCCTTAAAAAACTCTAAATTTTTTTTATTGAACTTTCAAAATTATACAGGATATTGTTTATTTCATAGCTATAATGTTAATTGAAGCAAATAATTTGACAAAATATACAAAACACACACGTGCCCAAACGCAAAAAAAGTATAAAAAGATCGTTGGTTTCAATATTACATATGATTTAAGTAATCTTTTCTGTGAAATAAACCAAAGTAAAACCAGTTGGGAAGGTGAGATCACATGGGAAATTTTAAAGTAGGTGTTATTATGATAGTTAGGATTATCAAAATTAATGTCGGTCTAAGCCGACTATAAATACCCTACACATGTGTATGGTTACCACTCAAAGTGGTATATAGGTCACCAGGGTATACAAATTCTAAAAATAACAACAAACTTTCAATCGCTGAAGAAATTCCATTCATTTGATACCCTTTTTTACAAATGGGTAGGTGTACCGAATTTCGATTTTTTTTTTTTTGGAACCACAAGTCGTTCAAATGCTCAAATACCTACCAACGCTGAAGAATTTCCATTCATTTGATACCCACATTTACATATGGGTAGGTGTACCGAATATCGATTTCTTTTTTGGTGAACCACAAGTCTTTTCGCCGGAAAACATTATTATCATGTATTTGAGCATGATGTCAATACATATTTGACCAAAAAAGTTTACCTAAGCGCGTATACAGTAAAATAGATCTGTATAAGTACATTTTATATGAGATATTTGAATATAAATGGTCAGATCATAGGTCACAATGGACCGATCTCGCCAATTTTTTCGCACATACAGCGTAGGTATATACTTACTTACTTAAATGGCCCTTACAACCGTGGGTCGGTTTTGACCGCTGAGATGAAGCCGCGCCAGTCGGATCTGCTTTGCGCGCGCTGACGCCAGTTAGAAATACCAAGCGTTGCCAGGTTGTCCTCAACTTGGTCTTTCCAACGCAGATTTGGACGCCCTCTTCTACGCTGTCCACCTTCGAGTTTCGATTCAAGCACCTTCTTGGCTGGAGTGTTTTCATCCATTCGTTCGACATGACCTAGCCAGCGAAGCCGCTGGATCTTGATGCGCTTGACTATGTCAATGTCGTCGAATAACTCATACAGCTCGTGGTTCATCCTGATTCGTTACTCGTTGGCAAAGCAGATAGGGCCAAAGATTTTACGGAGAATCTTTCTATCGAACGCTCCCAGTATTCTCTCATCGGTGGTGGTCAGCGTCCATGTTTCTGCACCATAAAGTAGGACGGGCATGATGAGTGACTTGTAGAGCGTTATTTTTGTCCGGCGAGAGAGGGCTCTGCTTCTCAATTGCCTACTCAGCCCATAGTAGTAGCACCTGTTGGCAAGAGTTATTCTCCGTTTGATCTCCAGGCTGACGTCGTTGTTGCTGTTTACGCTGGATCCCAGATAGACGAAGTACTTCACAATGTCGAACTTGTGGGTGTCAAAATCAGCTTTTTGTCCAAGGCGCACGGACTCTTTTTTGCTTGTTGACACAAGGAACTTCGTCTTGTCCTCGTTCACCGCTAGACCCATTCGACGCGACTCTTTCTCCAATCTGGAGAATTCTGCGCTGACTGCTCGTGTGCTCCTGCCAATGATATCAATATCGTCGGCATATGCGAGCAGCATGACACTTTTGTTGAGGATAGTGCCGCTTTGACGGAGTTCGGCAGCTCGAACTATTTTCTCCATCAATAAGTTAAAAAAGTCGCACGATAGGGAGTCACCCTGTCTGAAACCTCGTTCGGTATGAAATGGCTCGGAGAGGTCTTTTCCTATTCTCACTGAGCAACGTGTGTTGCTCAGGGTCATCCTGCAAAGCCTTATAAGTTTCGAAGGTATACCGAACTCAGACATTGCGGCGTATAATCGTTCCCTTATCGGAGTGTCGACGGCGGCTTTATAGTCGACTAATAGGTGGTAGGTGTCGATCTGTTTTTCTAGGGTCTTTTCCTGGATTAGGCGCAATGTGAAAATCTGGTCTATGGTGGACTTTCCAGGTCTGAAGCCGCACTGATAAGGTCCAATCAGTCTGTTGACGATGGGCTTCAGTCTTTCACATAATACGCTCGATAGAACCTTGTATGCGATATTGAGTAGGCTGATCCCACGGTAGTTGGCGCAGATAGTGGGATCCCCTTTCTTAAGGATTGGGCAGAGTACAGGTTCCAGTCACTTGGCATGCTTTCATCCGACCATATTCTGCTTACGAGCTCGTGCATGCTCTCTATTAGCTCTTCGCCTCCGGTCTTAAACAATTCAGCAGGCAGGCCATCAGCACCTGCGGCTTTGTTGTTTTTCAGCCGAGCAATGGCTGTTCTGACCTCGTCATGGTCGGTTGGCGGAATCTCAACGTCGTCATCAAGTACTGGGGTTGCCGGGTTTGCTTCTCTATCGGTGGAATTGAGGTCATCATCACTGGTCAGCAGTTTAGAGAAGTGATCTCTCCATATTTTCAGTGTGCTCTGGATATCTGTGACTAGATTTCCGTTCTCATCTTTACAGGAAGAGGCACCGGATTTCGAACCTCCGGCTATGCGTCTTATTTTCTTGAAGAATTTTCGAGCCTCATTCCTGTCCCCATGCATCTCAATCTCCTCACACTCACGTCTTTCTGCCTCGCTTTTTTACGCCTGAAAAGACGTCTCTCTTCCCTCCTCTTCTCTTTGTATCGCTCCTTCGCAGCTCGCGTAGCTACTGACTGCAGGGTGGATTTGTACGCAGCGTCTTTCTCTGCAGTGGCCGCGCGACACTCTTGGTCATACCACTGATTCCTCAGGGGGCGTTGGAATCCAAGCACCTCTTCGGCAGCCGTACGCATAGAGCAGGAGATATGATTCCACTGCGCGCTTATATCATCGAGAGGAGGACTGCTTTGTCTAAGCAGGTGTGAGAGTCGAGTGGAAAAGGCTTGCGTTGTCTGTTGTGATTGCAGCTTTCCGACGTCTAGCTTTCTCTGCGTTTGGTTCCGTACGTTCTTCGCAGCGCTTAAGCGTGTGCGGACATTGGCTGCTACAAGGTAATGATCCGAGTCCATATTGGCACCTCGGATAGTGCGTACGTCCATCACGCTTGAAGCGTGCCTTCCGTCAATCACAACGTGATCAATTTGATTTCGAGTTTTTTGATCTGGCGACAACCATGTGGCCTTGTGGATATCGAAATGTTCGAATCTAGTGCTACTAACTACCATGTTTCGTGCTGCGGCGAAGTCGATTAGCCTCGTTCCGTTATCGGAAGTGTTGGCATGGAGGCTAAATTTTCCGATTGTGGGACAATATATGGCTTCTCTGCCCACCTTGGCGTTAAAATCGCCTAGCACGATTTTGATATCGTGGCGGGGGCAGCGCTCGTATGCGTTGTCTAGGCGCTCGTAGAAGCGCTCTTTTGTCTCGTCATCTTTCTCGTTCGTCGGAGCGTGTGCACAAATTAGGCTGATATGGAAATATTTAGCCTTGATGCGGATTGTTGCCAGCCTTTCGTCCACGGGCGTGAACCTAGAGACAAGGTAGAGTCTCTTGCCGACCACAAATCCACATCCAAATTCGTGTCTCTCCGCATGGCAGCTGTAGTAGATATCACAGGACGGTTGTTTCGAACAGCCCTGTCCCGTCCATCGCATCTCCTGGATAGCGGTGATGTCAGCCTTATATTTTTCGAGGACATCTGCCAGCTGGATAGAGGCACCTTCCCTATAAAGGGTCCGGACATTCCAGGTGCATATCCGTAAATCATGGTCCTTAAAACGTTTGCGTGGGTTGTCATCGTTGTAATCGGTCGTTATCCGAGGCTTCTTTTTTGTTTTCATTGGGCGCATAGGTTTTTTCCGTGGTGGGACCCAAACCCAACGCACGAACCCTCACTCTGAGGGAGATGCTCGCCACTCACTTTAGCCGACTTCTACACCGGGTGGTGTAGAGCGCCGTTTCCAGGGACTTCCACGAGGAGGACTTCCACCGAAGTGAAGGTGTCACCATTTGACAATTTGTCAATTCTGGTGACCAGTGAGTTGACTTGAGACGACACCGACAAGGATTGCGCTGGCTTCGCCATGTTGAAGCACTCAGACACGTTGCCTTGTGATAATCGCCCCCATAGTCCGTAGGTATATAAGTAATCTAAATTATGAGTTTCATTCATCTAACTCTGCAATATTTTTAAGTAGTAGGGATTTCAACAGACAGACAGACGGACATCGCTAAATCGACTCAGGAGGTCATGCTGATCAAGAATATATATACTTTTTCCATACCGGAGATAATTCCTTCTGGGTGTTACAAACGGCGTACCAAACTGAATATACCTTTTCACTCTTTGTGTAGGGTAAAAAAATATGGATATGCAATTCGAAAGACATGATTTTAGAAAACCACTCATAATTTTTTTTTTATGTTAATTTCATAAAAGATATTTTCTAATTATTTCAAAATCTTTTTCAATATTTTAGACAGGAAAAATTATTTTTCGATTTATTTTATGCAATTATGATATTTGTTCAATTTAAAATTATGTTAACTTAAATAAATGCGGCTTCGGGTGACTTTAAATTTAAAGTATATTTTATTATAATACGTTGTTGTTAGCTCGACTATGATTAACAAGACTTTTTAAAAAAATCAATTTTTCTTTCTTAAAGTATGCTTTATTTTTGAATATGATTATGCGCCACTGTATTTATATCAAATTCATACCAATGCAATTAAATAAAGAAATTAGTTAAACATTGGTTAATTTAGATATGACAATACTTGAAGTCTCCTTTCTACAATGTACATATTGACGCATTGAATACAGAAAAAAGTGCCTACGTTTCGCTCGCATGGGTTTAATTGGGTAGATAACGTACATCTTTCCCCATACGAATATCGTCTGAAACGTATGGCGTCTCTTGACATACGTAGCAGCAATCTGTCTATCTGTCTATATAACTTACATAATCAATTAATAATGGGTAGAGTAGATTCAACAGAGCTTCTTTACTTTTAACCACAATCGAAGAAGTAGTAGAAATGGAAATACTTTTTTTATCTAATATATAGTAGAACTAATTATTTTTCTGCATCAAATTTCAATAGAATGTGTAATTTAGGCAACAACTGACCACAGTATATAAGCTGTATTAGCTAAAAATCGTTTATTTATGCTTTTGTATAAATAATTTTGAGGTCATTTTTGTCGTATTTAGGGTCATTTTAATGGTAATTTTGTACGTATTTTCCTCATCAAAATCCGAGCTCCGGTTGTTACAATGTGAACCAAAATAAATTCAATTTCGATTATAATTTAATTACTCTTCATATACATGTATGGTAATTTCGCATTATTTTTTAATTACATTCAAACATATTCAAACAAACCTTTTATATCCGTGTACTTTAATTAACCATTCTTTTATTTATATGTTAAGAAAATCTATGGATAATTCATAAATTATTTAATTAATAATTAGTTACATATTTCTGCATTGATTAATTACAGATATATCCAACCACCGCAAAAACTTCGCTCGGCTGGGAATCTTATTTTTTTTAATGTTCTCATATGAATAACTACAATTAAGAGTATTTTTAATATGCTTTTAATTGTAGTTTAACATAATTTTAACATTGATATTTATTTACACAACACACCGCAATTTTATCCAACAACACTGTTTGACATTTGGCAAAACAGTTGATTTAGCGTTGTCTGATGTTCAGTTCTAATTGCAATTTAAACTTTTATACAGTTAAAAATGAGAAATTAATGCATAAAAGTACACTTTAAAAACTGAGTTTAAAATTACAACGTAAAAGTGCGTATTTTTAGTGAAGTTTGCTAATTTTGTGTGTATATGCGTTTATTTGTGTGTTAAAACGATTTAGACAATTATTAATATCACAACTATTTATGTGTACATATGGCCCAAAACGAAAAAAACGAAATCACAGAAATTTTTTTTTCATAATTCGCATGTTTTTTATTATATCAACGCGAAATTTTTTATATATCAACGCGAAATTCTTTCCTTGCATTTAGCATAATTTAGCATAATTTATTGGTTGCCTCCTGAAAAATAAAAAAAATATAACGCTCAAGAAAAAGGTGTGTTGTATTCAATTAATTAGTTTTTTCTCATGTTATCCACTTTTCTTAGATAGAGTAAAAAAAAACTGAAAATAACTAAATGAAATAATTGAAGAAAAATAATCTTATCAGCATTTTAAACAATAAGAATCTGACCGCATTTTTTTAAAGTAACGTAACAAACAAAAATTCCAAATAGTCTTTTACCATAAAATCTAGCACGAGAATATAAATGAAAGACCTAATTTTCTTCGAGTAATTTTAGTCTATTTTCGGCGAAAGAAAAAGAAGTAGGGATAGTGCGAAAAGTATCCGTGATATTGCGTCGCTCCACCAAATTCAAGTGATTGATGAAGCAATCATCACTATTAACACATACAACCAAGGATACGATTTATAATTTGTACCGCATTCCACTTTGTAAATAATTATACCCTACACAAATGAGGTACAGGGTTTAGTAAGTTTGTGCAGATATTGTAACGCCCCTTAGAAGGCGTGGCCGTTATTGAAAAGTATATATATTCTTGATCAGCATCACGACCCGAGTCCGTTAAACCATGTTCGTTTGTCTGTCCGATAACTTGAGAAATACTGGTCAGAATGCGAAAAAATGATTCTGAGTACGAAAATGAGCTAAGGAACCAATAACTCGAAAAGTATTCAAGATATATTTATAAAATTGAAAAATAATTCTTATAATTTACATAAAAATATATGTTACAAAAATGCCCACATTTAGTAATATATATGTGAGAGTGATCATCATAATTATTAACTTTAAAAGTTAGGTATTTAAATGACTATGCCATATTACTATCCTCACCAAGGTGTAGGATATTCAATAGTCGGGTCCGACCGACTTTAAGTCCTGCCCATATTACTTAACTTTCCCCACTTCTTTTAAAAAAATATTAAATGCAATTAAAGTGCATTCCAATTTGTTCGAACTTTTTGAGAGTCCAATCGTAAGACCACTGACTTCATGGTGTCTTTTGTTAAAATAAACAATTAAATCCATTTATTATGCTTAATTTTACTTTTTGTGCTAAGGTAGATCGGACAGGAAGCGTAATAGATATTTCGTGTAACGTAGCAAACACAACATTTTTGCTAATATGGAACTAAAAAAAAAGCGACATAATTAAAATGTAATATGTTAATTATATTCTAGGACTTAGAAATTATGCACTCCATGTTGAAAATAGTCCACCAGAAGAGCAGACTTTTAAGACAATGTAAGGCCAATTTAAAACCTACTTCCAAAATGATGAAACTTATCAAACAATTTTAATCTTTCATAACTCCTAAATAACAAGACATACAAAAAAATGTATATACATATAAAATCTTACCACAGAAGTGTACTTCTAGATACATTTATAAAAAATATTAAGAGTATTTGATTTCATATGTTTTCGGAGCGATATATGTTGAAAAATGCGTATAAATGTCAAGTGATAGTCTGTGTTTTGGGCCATATACATTTTATTTGCATTTCTAAACCTTTTTTCTGTGACATTATCACAAATTGTTTAATTTCGATATCTCATGTAGGAACTGCCGGACTTGACAAAGTGGCCAATGCTTCGCTAAGATTGGGCGTCAAAGTCCATGAACTGCCAAGTCTTGGTGAATTTGTCTTCACCCAACCTTGATCTGCCGTATCTTGGTGAATTAGTCATCGCCTAAGACTCGGCCAACCTTAAGCTGCCAAATCTTGGTTCATTTACATAGCCAACACTTAACTATTAAATCTTGGTTTATTATATTTACCTAAGTATACTTGGGTAGTAGGGCGGAATATAAATATTATTATTCAAAATTGCATTACCCTGGTAGTGGATTAGTTGTCTTTTTATGTCAAATTAAAGCTATAAAAAATTCAGAACCGTATGGGGACGTCTTCAGGTTCCTTTTGTAAGGTGATTTTATCATTTAAATACACTAATTTCAACTGAAAATTTAAATACAAAAGAGCAGGTCTCAGTATTAGTTGTATTTTTTCTCAATACTAGTAAAAATAAAATTAATATTCTATCCATTATTACATTAAAATTAACTCTATTTAATATTTTTTTTTTTATATTAAAAAATATTTCACTCAAATACTAATTTTTACCTTATTATAAATAATAAATAACAAAGTTGACGGTGCGAGCGTTTGCTTACTGCGGTCAGCGATATTATTTTCACTGACATTGTTTGTTACATCGTTTAGTGTTCGAAAACATTTGATTAAGATTATTTAATATTTCAAATATGCCTCGAAGACGGAAAAATTGCGATATATTTGGAACACCATGTGAACTTCCTGGCAATGTTCTTCCAACAAATTCTGACGTTATGAAATTGTTTTTGTGGTATCGCGAACTATCAAAGGCTGAATACAATAAAGACCCCAGTGTGCTTGATATTTCCAAAAAAAGTTATTATTGATATTAAAAGTATTTGGCAAAAAGCTATCATTCCTTATATTTCTGATCAAAGAATAATTCAGAAGATTAAAGATTATAATGAGAAATATAAGAATGTCAAGAAAAACACGACTATTCGTAAAATAAACATATTCCAAGCAAATAGTTTAAAATTATTTGATATTTGTTCATGTAAATGTGTTACGTTTAAATCATGTGGTTGTAAAATTAAAGTACCAATAATGGAACGAGATGTTGGTATTGTGAGTAACACGGAGCCTTCTTTAATTATTGATAGGAGTAAAATTCGAAGAGAAAGAAAAAGACAGAGAGAAAATTTAGTTAATATAGAAATTAAACAAAAAATGGATGTTGTCTCTGGAATTTACTTTGATGGAAGGAAAGATAGGACACTCACTGTTGAAAAAAATATGTCCAGTTATCACACTAAACATATAACTGAAGAACATATAGTAATTGTTCAGGAACCTGGTTCAATTTACCTAGGGCATGTGACACAAATATCCGGATGTGCGAATGAGATTAAGGCGAGTCTTTTTAACTTCCTTCAAAATTCTTTGGATGGAAATTTAAACAAAATTGAAGTTGTAGGCTGTGATGGAACAGTGGTTAACACAGGATACAAGAATGGAATTATAAAACAACTCGAAGTGTCCTTGGGTAAATCGGTTCAATGGTTTATATGCCTGTTGCATAGCAATGAACTTCCTCTGCGGCACTTAATACAAGAGGTCGATGGAAAAACGAATGATCCAAATGGATTTAGCGGTCCTATAGGAAAACAACTTATTAATTGTGAGAAAATGCCTGTTGTGCCATTTCAAAATGTAGATGGTAATGTTGAGTTTCCTCCAATAAATGTCAACGGTCTAAATAGCGATCAAAAGTACTTGTAAGAAATATGCTGGGCAATAGGAAAAGGCAAAGTATCCCCCCAACTGGCATCTAAACAACCTGGAAAAATGTTGTACGTCGCTACAACAGAACCATCCTATGAATTAAAGTTACTGACGGAGTACATAATAAAAGTGTATACAAGTACTTGGTTTCTTATCAAGTACAGGTCATCTTGTATTTATGGATCCCAACATTTATTTCATTTAATTAATTCTTCTCGTTATTTACCAACCAAATATATGAAAATTATAGATAAAGTAAAGAAAATTCAAAGAAATGCTTATTTCGCTCATCCAGAAAATATTTTTATTGGAATGCTTCATGACACCAGACAGCATATACGATAATTGAGTTTACGACGGATTTTCAATTGTCGAACTAAAGAAAGAAAAGTTCGCGAATTTAGGGTGCCAGAAGTAAACTTTGACGCCAGCGATTACACTGAGCAAATTAATTGGCAATCGTTACAGAACCACCATTGACCAAAAATATAACTGAAGCAGAGCTTAGAGAAAATATTATAAATATTTCTAATAATATTGAAACTTTACATTTCCCATGCCACACTCAAATTTTTACACTATAGTTTTGCTCCGCCCTATTGGGTAGCCGCGGTAGCTCAGTGGTTAGTGTGTTGGACTGCGAGCTGAAAGGTCCCCGGTTCAAGCCTGGACTGGACAACATCTTTTCATAGAAACATTTTTCTATACCGTACTACCTCTCGGCAGTAAATGGTAGACTATGATAGACTTATGACTAAAAAAAAAACAATTTTGGCGGTTTTTGGCGGGGCCCATAAAAAAAATATTTCTGACACTTCCACGAGATAAGCTTTTATGTTAGGGGCGGACTTTCCAACATTTTTTTTTCGACCCGGCCTAGTATGCATGCTTGACGCAAGTCTAGGTTATCCAGCTGAAGAGCATTGGTCCAGTTCTGCGTCCATATTGTTTTTCGGCATTGAGCCAAACTTTACACGATTGTAAAGGTACCAAGTTATCATCCCAAGGTTTGCCCAGGCTTGGGCCAACTCGTACAGGACCCAGAGTTACGTACTTATGGCGGAAGTCTGGGCCAACCTTGAGCCGATTGTTTTTTTTTACATGAGATGCCGAATGTTTAAAATTAAGCACGCGTAGTAAATTTACACATTGTTCTGATCTTCTGGTTTTCTCTATTTAAATAATGCTAATTATTTAAATAATAAAGAAAAGCAAAAAAAAAATAGATGTAAAAATTAATACATTGATGTTCTCAGAGCAAAATTATACATAGAAATTTCGTCAACGTAACCTCCGTATAAATTTAAAAAAAAATAAGAAATTAAGTATATGATATTTAATTTTACACATTTTATGTTAATTTTGCACATTTTATGTTAAAATTAACACATTTTATGTTTAAGTTTACACAAACAAAAAATCAATTTTCCACATTAAATTTTGTGAACTTGTAATATAGGTGGACCTCATTAAAATGTATTCGAACTTAAATTCAATTTCAAACAAAATTCAAAAATTTATTTTCATAATCTTTATATTATATTATAAATAAAATTGGTTATTTAAAAATATTATGAATAAACAAATTCCGTACAAATCATAGCATCCTACATAGAAGGAAAAACTCAAGTCCGCGAGTACTCAACTACGTCAATACTCCTTTTTATAAATCAACTAGATACATTACTTTGATTTACATTATATGTTTATTATAAATTCCGAGATGATTATGATTATTAAAAACAAATGAGTGCAAATATTGTAAATACACATCTTAAATGCTTGACTGATATGTCGGCATGCAATCAAAATCAAACGGTTCACTTTATAATCTGTACTTAAAAATTGAAATATTGCTAATTTCCATATAAATATGTATGTATCCATACAACTTTTGTACCGTTTGTAATATTTTTGTAATCAATACTCACATTGAAAATAAATCTTTACTACATTACGTACTGCAAAAGCCTATATCAATTTTAAATAATACACGGAAAACATGTTTTATATATAATACAAATATATATATATATAACACTTATATATTTTAAAGATTTAGACGACACACTATAATTTAATAGAGTAATTCAGACAGAATCTTATTAATTATAAATTCCTAATTCAAAATCACATTAAAATTAACTTTAGTTGCCAGTAAATGCCATATAATATTGATATAAGTGGAAGGATATATGTATATATGTATATAATGTATATATGTATATATGTATATATGTATATATGTATATATGTATATATGTATATATGTATATATGTATATATGTATATATGTATATATGTATATATGTATATATGTATATATGTATATATGTATATATGTATATACGTATATATGTATATATGTATATATGTATATACGTATATATGTATATACGTATATATGTATATATGTATATACGTATATATGTATATACGTATATATGTATATATGTATATATGTATATATGTATATATGTATATATGTATATACGTATATATGTATATATGTATATATGTATATACGTATATATGTATATATGTATATATGTATATATGTATATACGTATATATGTATATATGTATATATGTATATATGTATATATGTATATATGTATATATGTATATATGTATATATGTATATATGTATATATGTATATATGTATATATGTATATATGTATATATGTATATATGTATATATGTATATATGTATATATGTATATATGTATATATGTATATATGTATATATGTATATATGTATATATGTATATATGTATATATGTATATATGTATATATGTATATATGTATATATGTATATATGTATATATGTATATATGTATATATGTATATATGTATATATGTATATATGTATATATGTATATATGTATATATGTATATATGTATATATGTATATATGTATATATGTATATATGTATATATGTATATATGTATATATGTATATATGTATATATGTATATATGTATATATGTATATATGTATATATGTATATATGTATATATGTATATATGTATATATGTATATATGTATATATGTATATATGTATATATGTATATATGTATATATGTATATATGTATATATGTATATATGTATATATGTATATATGTATATATGTATATATGTATATATGTATATATGTATATATGTATATATGTATATATGTATATATGTATATATGTATATATGTATATATGTATATATGTATATATGTATATATGTATATATGTATTATATGTATATATGTATATATGTATATATGTATATATGTATATATGTATATATGTATATATGTATATATGTATATATGTATATATGTATATATGTATATATGTATATATGTATATATGTATATATGTATATATGTATATATGTATATATGTATATATGTATATATGTATATATGTATATATGTATATATGTATATATGTATATATGTATATATGTATATATGTATATATGTATATATGTATATATGTATATATGTATATATGTATATATGTATATATGTATATATGTATATATGTATATATGTATATATGTATATATGTATATATGTATATATGTATATATGTATATATGTATATATGTATATATGTATATATGTATATATGTATATATGTATATATGTATATATGTATATATGTATATATGTATATATGTATATATGTATATATGTATATATGTATATATGTATATATGTATATATGTATATATGTATATATGTATATATGTATATATGTATATATGTATATATGTATATATGTATATATGTATATATGTATATATGTATATATGTATATATGTATATATGTATATATGTATATATGTATATATGTATATATGTATATATGTATATATGTATATATGTATATATGTATATATGTATATATGTATATATGTATATATGTATATATGTATATATGTATATATGTATATATGTATATATGTATATATGTATATATGTATATATGTATATATGTATATATGTATATATGTATATATGTATATATGTATATATGTATATATGTATATATGTATATATGTATATATGTATATATGTATATATGTATATATGTATATATGTATATATGTATATATGTATATATGTATATATGTATATATGTATATATGTATATATGTATATATGTATATATGTATATATGTATATATGTATATATGTATATATGTATATATGTATATATGTATATATGTATATATGTATATATGTATATATGTATATATGTATATATGTATATATGTATATATGTATATATGTATATATGTATATATGTATATATGTATATATGTATATATGTATATATGTATATATGTATATATGTATATATGTATATATGTATATATGTATATATGTATATATGTATATATGTATATATGTATATATGTATATATGTATATATGTATATATGTATATATGTATATATGTATATATGTATATATGTATATATGTATATATGTATATATGTATATATGTATATATGTATATATGTATATATGTATATATGTATATATGTATATATGTATATATGTATATATGTATATATGTATATATGTATATATGTATATATGTATATATGTATATATGTATATATGTATATATGTATATATGTATATATGTATATATGTATATATGTATATATGTATATATGTATATATGTATATATGTATATATGTATATATGTATATATGTATATATGTATATATGTATATATGTATATATGTATATATGTATATATGTATATATGTATATATGTATATATGTATATATGTATATATGTATATATGTATATATGTATATATGTATATATGTATATATGTATATATGTATATATGTATATATGTATATATGTATATATGTATATATGTATATATGTATATATGTATATATGTATATATGTATATATGTATATATGTATATATGTATATATGTATATATGTATATATGTATATATGTATATATGTATATATGTATATATGTATATATGTATATATGTATATATGTATATATGTATATATGTATATATGTATATATGTATATATGTATATATGTATATATGTATATATGTATATATGTATATATGTATATATGTATATATGTATATATGTATATATGTATATATGTATATATGTATATATGTATATATGTATATATGTATATATGTATATATGTATATATGTATATATGTATATATGTATATATGTATATATGTATATATGTATATATGTATATATGTATATATGTATATATGTATATATGTATATATGTATATATGTATATATGTATATATGTATATATGTATATATGTATATATGTATATATGTATATATGTATATATGTATATATGTATATATGTATATATGTATATATGTATATATGTATATATGTATATATGTATATATGTATATATGTATATATGTATATATGTATATATGTATATATGTATATATGTATATATGTATATATGTATATATGTATATATGTATATATGTATATATGTATATATGTATATATGTATATATGTATATATGTATATATGTATATATGTATATATGTATATATGTATATATGTATATATGTATATATGTATATATGTATATATGTATATATGTATATATGTATATATGTATATATGTATATATGTATATATGTATATATGTATATATGTATATATGTATATATGTATATATGTATATATGTATATATGTATATATGTATATATGTATATATGTATATATGTATATATGTATATATGTATATATGTATATATGTATATATGTATATATGTATATATGTATATATGTATATATGTATATATGTATATATGTATATATGTATATATGTATATATGTATATATGTATATATGTATATATGTATATATGTATATATGTATATATGTATATATGTATATATGTATATATGTATATATGTATATATGTATATATGTATATATGTATATATGTATATATGTATATATGTATATATGTATATATGTATATATGTATATATGTATATATGTATATATGTATATATGTATATATGTATATATGTATATATGTATATATGTATATATGTATATATGTATATATGTATATATGTATATATGTATATATGTATATATGTATATATGTATATATGTATATATGTATATATGTATATATGTATATATGTATATATGTATATATGTATATATGTATATATGTATATATGTATATATGTATATATGTATATATGTATATATGTATATATGTATATATGTATATATGTATATATGTATATATGTATATATGTATATATGTATATATGTATATATGTATATATGTATATATGTATATATGTATATATGTATATATGTATATATGTATATATGTATATATGTATATATGTATATATGTATATATGTATATATGTATATATGTATATATGTATATATGTATATATGTATATATGTATATATGTATATATGTATATATGTATATATGTATATATGTATATATGTATATATGTATATATGTATATATGTATATATGTATATATGTATATATGTATATATGTATATATGTATATATGTATATATGTATATATGTATATATGTATATATGTATATATGTATATATGTATATATGTATATATGTATATATGTATATATGTATATATGTATATATGTATATATGTATATATGTATATATGTATATATGTATATATGTATATATGTATATATGTATATATGTATATATGTATATATGTATATATGTATATATGTATATATGTATATATGTATATATGTATATATGTATATATGTATATATGTATATATGTATATATGTATATATGTATATATGTATATATGTATATATGTATATATGTATATATGTATATATGTATATATGTATATATGTATATATGTATATATGTATATATGTATATATGTATATATGTATATATGTATATATGTATATATGTATATATGTATATATGTATATATGTATATATGTATATATGTATATATGTATATATGTATATATGTATATATGTATATATGTATATATGTATATATGTATATATGTATATATGTATATATGTATATATGTATATATGTATATATGTATATATGTATATATGTATATATGTATATATGTATATATGTATATATGTATATATGTATATATGTATATATGTATATATGTATATATGTATATATGTATATATGTATATATGTATATATGTATGCGAGTGTGCGAGTACATGAGTGCGAATGAGATGCCATTAGCATACGTCATTCACGAAACGAGTAGAAGGTTCTCGAAACAAGTCGAAGCTTGTCGAAACATGTCGAACTGATGCATGCAGTATATAAGTCCGACGCATCTGAGGTACTTCACTTCAGTTGTGATTTGATAGTGAACTAGTGCGTCTCGTGAGTGAACATTGCTAAGCTAAATTGTATAAATTCAGCAGTTGATATAAGTGATTATTCTTTAAGTTGTTATTTAAATAAATAAAGTTAATTAATACTAGTTGAAATAATACTAGTTAAAACCAAATATTAGTGTGTTTTTATTTTGTACGCAATCCAGCGATACGAACTCGTAGAACAGTTTTCCGTAGACTGAATTTTCGTAACATTGGTGTCAGAAGTGGGATTGTGATACAAAATTCGATCAACTTAAAGTCGACCAGCTAAAGAGAGAGCTGTCGATTCGTAATCTTGCAACTGCTGGTACGAAAGTAGAGCTGCAGAAGCGCCTAATGGAAGAATTGGAGGCCCAAGGCATTCTTCTCGCGGAGCACGAATTTGAAATTGAAGCTGCAGCATCGTCATCGAAAAATCTGGACACAGAGGAGAAAGTACAGACCCAATATTTTGATATGAGCCAGTTGATCGGAGCTATGCAGCAACAATTTCAGATAATGGCTCAAGAAAATTCCAAACAGCTTCAAGAAAATTCCAATCAACTTAAAACAGAACTTCAAGAAAATTCCAACAAAATAGAACAGAAACTTGTAGAAAATTCCAACAAAATGGATCAGAAACTTGTAGAAAATTCCAACAAACTTCTATAAAATTCCAATCAGCTCAAATTAGACATGAAGAATGAACTTGTAGAAAATTCTAACAAAATAGAACAGAAACTTCAGGAAAATTCTGAACAGCTTCAAGAACATTCTAAGCAACTTCTGGAAGTTTCTAATACTCTACATAATATAGAGTATAATGAACTTGAAGCGCATATAAATGATAGTGATGATAAAATTCAAAGATTAGAAAATGGTATAGACAAAGAAATCCAGGAAATAAAAAAAGATTTGCACGTCTTGAAGATAAATGGACCTACACAGCATGTTGTTAGTGGTACGAGGCTAAAATCGCCGATTTACGATGGAACCACAGCGTTCAACATTTTCAAGCTGCAATTTGAGACAACGGCTGTAAGTAATCGATGGAATAATGAGGACGCCGCACTTATCGTGGCGCTAAAAGGAGGCGCAGCCGAAGTATTGCAGACTGTTCCAGAAAGTGATCAAAACAGTTATTTAGCGGTTATGGCTGCACTGCAGCGAAAATATGGCAGTGATCACATGAAACAGATATACCGAATGGAGTTTAAGGGCAGAATGCAACGAAATGGCGAAACTTTGCAGGCGTATGCAGCAGACGTCGAGAGGCTTGCGCATTTGTCTTATGCAGATTCAACGAGTGATTTCATAGAAAAGTGCAAGATCGAAGCGTTTGTTGATGGTATACGCGATCAGGAGACAAAACGTGCAACAGTAATTGCGCCTAAGGTAACATTTACGGAAACAGTTACCATCGCTCTAACACAGGAGACAGCAAATGCGATGTGCCGATCGGGTCCAAAGGCGCGTAGAATTGATGTGGAGAACGATGATTTATTTCAACTAGTGTGCCAAGCAGTTAAAGCAGGCGTTAAAACCGAACACACATCAGCCAACAAAGACACCCAATTCAAAGGTAAATGTTACAACTGTGATACATATGGGCATATGGCACGTGACTGTCGTAAAAAACGCAAGCGCTCAATAAATCAATCTGCAGATGAACCCAGACATAAAGAAAGACAGGATCATGTCCAAAATAGCGTAAATTTTAATCAAGCTTTAAACTAAAACGAGTTAGATCTGCGGGGCACGATCTGACTCCCATAACCGATTGCCCCAGAATCTGCATTTCACAAATTGCTCGAAAGTCGAATAGTTTAACTGTCAAGGGGCTAATTGATTGTGTAGCATATATGGTAACGTTGGATACAGGAGCTTCACACTTAATTATAAGAAGTAACCTTGTTAGGGACGAAATTGAGCCGCTTATCGGAATAAGATTGCAAACAGCGACAGGTGAAGAGGCTCCAATCAGAGGAAAAATTATAGACACTGGTGATTCTAACCCAATTCGTCAAGCACCAAGAAGGTTACCACTTGCGAAAAGAGACGAAGTATCACATTTGGTTGAAGAAATGCACGCAAATGGCGTGGTGGAACCATCTGAGAGCCCATGGAGTTCACCAGTAGTATTGGTGAAAAAGAAGGACGGTAGCACTCGGTTCTGCGTTGATTACCGAAAACTTAATGATGTCACAAAGAAAGATAGTTATCCATTGCCAAGAATCGATGACACATTGGATACACTATCTAATGCTAAGTGGTTTTCCACGTTGGACTTGCAAAGCGGTTACTGGCAAGTAGAAATCGATAAGAAAGATCGAGAGAAGACCGCATTCAGTACTGGAGATGGACTATGGCAATTTTTGGTAATGCCGTTTGGACTATGCAATGCCCCAGCAACATTCGAGCGGTTAATGGAGCACGTATTAAAAGGTTTACACTGGAAAACATGCCTAGTATACCTTGATGGCATAATTGTTATGGGCAAGGATTTCAACGAACATCTTAGAAATCTAGAGGAAGTATTCCTTCGATTGAAAAATGCGGGTCTACAACTTAGCTTAAAGAAATGCTCACTTTTCAAGAAAGAAGTCAAGTATCTGGGCCATCGAGTTACCACAGAGGGGAGTGCATACCGATGAAGATAAAATAGTTGCAGTGAAGGAGTGGCCCAGACCGCAAAACCTACATGACCTACGAAGTTTCTTGGGGCTATGTACATACTACAGGCGATTTGTTCCAGGTTTTGCCAATGTTGCTAGCAGTCTTCACGAGTTGACAAGAAAGAACCGCGCATTTCAATGGGGCGATGATCAAGAAAGGGCGTTTTTGAAATTAAAAGATCTGCTGTGCTCGCACCAATTCTTGCGTATCCAATTCCAGGTGAGAAATTTATACTTGATACGGATGCGAGTGGATACGGAATTGGCGGAGTTCTCTCTCAATTGATCAATGGACAAGAAAAAGTGATCGCATACTACAGTAAAACCTTGTCCAAACCCGAGCGAAATTACTGTGTCACCAGGAGGGAGCTTCTTGCTGTAATCGAAAGTGTGAAAATTTCCACAAATACCTGTACGGACAACAGTTTCACTTGAGAACCGATCACGCAGCACTACGATGATTACTTCAGTTCAAAGATCCGGAAGGCCAAATTGCGCGTTGGATAGAGCGATTGCAGAGCTACGATTTCTCAATCGAACATCGTAAAGGAGGAAACCATGGAAATGCTCTGTCACGACGCCCATGTAAACTAGAATGCAGACATTGTTCAAGAGCGGAAGGAAAAGAAAACATGATTGACATTCGTTTGCTAAATGTTTTGCCCGATGAAAAATGGACTCCGGAACAAATTCAAATTGATCAAAAGAGTGATCCCGACCTCACAAAAATAATGATGTTCGAGGAACAGCAAAGAAAACCATCATGGGAAGAGATAGCTTCCGACAGCCCAATAACTAAGGCGTACTGGGCACAGTGGCAGAGCTTAAAGCTACAAGACGGTTGCCTGTATCGTGTATGGGAAAGTGAAGATGCATGTCCGCTCGAAGTTTGATTGTTGTTCCTAAGTCAAAAACAAAAGAGATATTAGCGGAATACCATGGTGGATCAAGTGGAGGACACTTGGACATAAATAAAACGGTCGAGAAGGTAAAGAAACGTTTTTATTGGGTTGGATGCCAAGAGTCAGTCGCCAATTGGATCCGCAGTTGTCCGCAATGTGTACCAGCAAAAGGACCAACAGTCAGAAATCGCGGCAGGATGCATCAGTGTATTTAGAAGAAGTATGCAAAGTCCTCAACATACACAAAACACGAACAACGCCATTGCACCCGCAATCTGATGGCATGGTAGAGAGATTCAATCGGACTTTGGAAGAGTATCTCAGAAAAGCGGTTGATAAAAATCAAAAAGATTGGGATACACACATACCATTATTCCTCATGGCTTATCGGACGGCGGTTCATGTTACTACAGCAGCTTCATCATCTAAAATTGTTTTTGGAACAGACTTAAGATTACCTGCGGATTTAAAGTTTGGTGCGAGTCCTTCAGCTGGAATTCCTATTCACGATTATGTTTCCAGGAAAAGTGAAGAAATGAACGAAGTGCATCAGTTTGTAAGACAGCGTACACAATTTGTGAGTGATAAGATGAAGGCCAGATACGACTTGCGCACAAATTCAGAGGAATTTACGGAAGGAGAACTTGTTTTGCTCTATAACCCACAAAGGAAGAAAGGCTTATCCCCTAAATTACAAACACACTGGGAAGGACCATATAAGATAATTAAAAGAATTAATGATGTAGTGTATCGGATTCAGAATACTGCGGGCGTTAGACGAAAAATGAAAGTAGTACATTTAGAAAGGTTGGCGCCGTATAGAGAGAGAGAGGATTAACATCTGTTCAACAATAATAAATGAGACGCAAGACAATTCAGCGCACTAAGCAATGTGTTAGAAAGAGACGGAAGATCATTCAGCGCACTGAGGCAGTGTGCGAGAAAGAGATGGAAGATCAGCGCATTAAAATACATGAGTGCGAATGAGATGCCATTAGCATACTTCATTCACGAAACGAGTAGAAGGTTCTCGAAACAAGTCGAAGCTTGTCGAAACGTGTCGAACTGATGCATGCAGTATATAAGGGAGCCGCATCTGAGGTACTTCACTTCAGTGGTGATTTGATAGTGAACTAGTGCGTCTCGTGAGTGAACATTGTAAAGATAAATTGTAGTAATTCAGTAGTTGATATAAGTGATTATTCTTTAAGTTGTTATTTAAATTAATAAAGTTAATTAATACTAGTTGAAATAATACTAATTAAAACCAAATATAAGTGCGTTTTTATTTTGTACACAATCCAGCGATACGAACTCGTAGAACAGTTTTCCGTAGACTGAATTTTCGTAACAATATAATTATATTTATTTTATATTATATTTATTAAAATATGGATATCTAAGAAACAATTATTGGGTGTAGCGGATACCAACTGATTAGCGGAATTTTTTTATTAACTGATATTAATTCATGAATTTAAAATTAGTTTGTGTATTAGTAAGTCGATGTTAAGAAAGGTTAGCAACAGTTTTAGAAACAACATTATATTAGAGCACTTTTTCCAAAATTTTGTGAATTTACTCCTTAAACTTTTGGATATATTCAACTTTTCCCATGAAGCCAACTTACGTTTTTCAGATCGCCAAAAACAGAAAATCGAATCTAAACATCAATAGATTTTGGAAAAAAAGCACGTGAATGTCTATTTCAACTTTTCTGATCGTATGGTGAGCTATTTAGTGGGAAAATAAAAATTCGATCCAATTTTGAATCACCCTAATATACATATGTAATAAAATAGAGACCTGACGATTATCCAAAATTGTAGCAACTTTTTATGTCGGCAAAATCGTACGGTATCGAATCAGATCTTGTACCAATATCGAAGGTCAAATCGTTCTATAACTGCAAAAATAGTTCAAAGCGACATATCGAAGTTTTTTTCGAAACGATATTAAAAACTATTCTAGATTAATATTGCTTCAAATAGTTCAAATATATCGAGATTTATTTGAAAAACATATCTATGTGGAAAATGTTTAAATATTCTAACATAAAATGTTACTCCACGAAAATTACGAAATTTTAAATATTAGCAACAAGATTGGATTTTTGCTATTTGAGTTAGTTCAAGAAAACTTCGAGACATAAATCAAATGGCAGACTGGTTACCAAATTTGTTATATTTTCGGTAAAATCAATACTTAAACATAATGAAAAGTTTGTTTTTTAAAATACCATATATAAATTTGACATTTGAATAAATTGGAAAAGGTTTCCTGTTTATGAACAATTAATTTAAATTGCATTTTAATCGGATTTAGGAGTTATGACGAAATTTGTTTTCTTATCCTTAAAAAGAGATTTGCAGCATTCTACGGGCAAGAGTTATTTTTACAAGCACAAAAAGTGATTATTGATTAATTTTTTGAAACTTTGGACCACTGTATCTCTGGAGAAGGTGAGTCTTGAACTCTGGTAGATTTGGTGTGGAATGTCTCTAAAACAAATAGTTTTACTTACTAAAAAAAATATGTTAAAATTATTCGAATTCCAGTTTATGCAAAGCAAGAATCTTGGTTGAATTTTTTTTAATAAAAGTCAAAATTTTTGATTCTTGTTTTATTCTGATTGCGCCTTAATTTGATAGTGGAGCGAAATTGTTTTTGTTAAATAGGGTCTAGTTTTTAAGATTTTATAGTTTTAATTATTTTTCTCTCCTTTTATTTTTAATAGTCGAATGAAAAACAATAATGTTTCGGTGTTAGACGTACAAAACTATGCGCTGCCATACATTTTCTTTATATATGCCGGCGAAATGTAGCCAAGGGAAATTCAAAACTTTACAATATATTTAAAATCTTATGAATATAAACAATATTGAAACGCCATGTACTATATTTAAAATGACAATTAAGAAAATAAATTAGGACTCTATATTAAAAACTTATCAAATTTTCCTTATTGAATTTTGGAAAATAATGTACCTACAAAAATATGATTTTTTTTAATAAATAATTTAATAAAAATTTTAATAAAGTCGAAATTGTTGATTACGATATTCTTGCGAAAATTGTATTTCATCGATTGTGAAGAAATTAAGAGAAAAAAACCAAAATTCAAGTCATAAGAGACTCATTTATTTGTACACTAGCTGGACCCGTGCACGACTCGTGCCAAGATTTTCTGAATTCAAAGATATGGAGCGATTTTATTAATATAAAAAACATTTTATTATTTATATGAGGGGCCCGTGCTTAGCTGTTGAAATTTATTCGTTTTATAAATGTGGTAACCAAATAATTCTCCGCCAAAACAACTTTTCTCAAAGACAATTTTTTCCAGACTGCGCTTCTCCGCAGAATTATTCCCAGTAGAAATCTTCCCCGTAAAATCCACATAGAACGCTTTCCCGTAGAATTCTCAACGTAGAATTCATCCCGGTAGAATTGTTCCCGGAAGAATTCTTTCTCGTAGAATTCTTCCCCGTAGAGTTTTTCCCAGTAGAAGTTTTAGTGTGGTGGGTTTTAATGTAGTAAGTTTCGGTGTGGTGAGTTTAGATGTGGTGAATTTTGGAGTGGTGAGTTTAATTGTGGTTAGTTTTGGTGTGGTGAATTTGAGTGTGGTGAGTTTAAGTGTGGTGTTTTTAAGTGTGATGAATTTTAATGTGGCGTGTTTTAGTGTGGCGTGTTTTAGTGTGGCGTGTTTTAGTGTAGCGAGTTTTAGTGTGGTGAATTTTATTGTGGTGAGTTTTAGTGTGATGAATTTTAATGTGATGAATTTTATTGTGGTGAGTTTTAGTGTAGTGAATTTTAGGGTGGTGAGTTTTAGTGTGGTTAATTATAGTGTGGTGGGTTTTAGTGTGGTGAATTTTAGTGCGGTGAGTTTTAGTGTGGTCAATTTTAGTGTGTTGAATTTTTGTGTGGTGAGTTTTAGTGTGGTGAGTTTTAGTGTGGTAAGTTTTAGTGTGGTGAGTTTTGGTATGGTGAGTTTAAGTGTGGTGAGTTTTAGTGTGGCGACTTTTGGGTATAGTGAGTTTTAGTGTGATGAGTATAATGTGGAGAAATTTTAGTGTGGTGAGTTTTAGTGTGGTGAATTTTAGTGTGGTGAGTTTTAGTGTGGTGAAATTTTAGTGTGGTGGGTTTTAGTGTGGTGAATTTTAGTGTGCTGAATTTTTGTGTGGTGAGTTTAAGTGTGGTGAGTTTTAGTGTGGTGAGTTTAAGTGTGGTGAGTTTTAGTGTGGTGAGTTTTAGTGTGGTGAGTTTAAGTGTGGTGAGTTTTTGTGTGGTGAGTTTTAGTGTGGTGAGTTTTAGTGTGGTGAGTTTTTATGTGGTGAATTATAGTGTGGTGAGTTTTAGTATGGTGAGTTTTAGTGTGGTGAGTTTTGGTGTGGTGAATTTTAGTGTGTTGAATTTTTGTGTGGTGAGTTTAAGTGTGGTGAGTTTTAGTAAGGTGAGTTTTAGTGTGGTGAGTTTAAGTGTGGTGAGTTTTTGTGTGGTGAGTTTTAGTGTGGTGAGTTTTAGTGTGGTGAGTTTTTATGTGGTGAATTATAGTGTGGTGGGTTTTAGTGTGGTTAATTTAAGGGTGAATTTTAGTGTGGTGAGTTTTAGTTTGGTTAGTTTTAGTGTGTTGAGTTTGTTTTTCTTTTTCTTTCCTTTTTTTGTTTTTCATTTAGTTTGGATTGTGGTTTTATGTGATTGGTTTTGTTTTTGTATTTTTGCTTTTGTTTTGTGTTGTGCTTTTCCTTTTTTGTTTTTAATTTTTTTTTTGTGTTTGAGTTTTTTGTTTCATGTTCGTTGCTGGTGAAAGTGCCGAGTTATATCGTGTTTAGGTTGCATGGGAGGTGCCACGCCTCTTTGCCCAATCCCGCCCATATATAGCCTATCATTCCTTCCAGACCATACCGCATCTGTGGTAAAAATTTCAAGACAATCGGTTTAGCCGTTTAGACGGAGAAGCGGAACAAACGTGATTGCTTTTGTTTTTATATTTTTGCTTTTGTTTTGTTTTGTTTTGTGCTTTTGGTTTTTTGTTTTTAATTTATTTTGTGTATTTGAGTTTTTTGTTTCATGTTCGTAGCTGATGAAAGTGCCGAGTTATATCGTATTGAAAGTTTAGGTTGTATAGGAGGTGCCACGCCTCTTTATCCAATCCCGCCCATATATAGCCTATCATTCCTCCAGACCATACCGCATCTGTGGTAAAAATTTCAAGAAAATCGGATCAGCCGTTTAGACGGAGAAGCGGAACAAACGTGATTGCTTTTGTTTTTGTATTTTTGCTTTTGTTTTGTTTTATGCTTTTGTTTTTTTGTTTTTAATTTTTTTTTTTGTATTTGAGTTTTTTGTTTCATGTTCGTAGCTGGTGAAAGTGCCGAGTTATATCGTATTGAAAGTTTAGGTTGTATGGGAGGTGCCACGCCTCTTTGTCCAATCCCGACCATATATAGCCTATCATTCCTTCCAGACCATACCGCATCTGTGGTAAAAATTTCAAGGAAATCGGATCAGCCGTTTAGACGGAGAAGCGGAACAAACGTACAAACGTACAAACGGACAAACGTACAAACGTACAAACGTACAAACGTACAAACGTACAAACGTACAAACGAACAAACAGATTTATTATATTAATAGGATACGTATAGTTCAATGGTTCCATAGCAAAGAGGAAGTTGTTTCACTTGTTAGGAAAGAGATTTATTCTTAATGTTAAGATAACACATAATTAAATTCAAGTTCGAGTAGTTGGTACCAAAATTCAACTGCCATAGTAACTACAGTGCATTGAAAATAGTTTAAATATAAATAATCGATTAATGGCTTTTGGCATAAACATTGCCGGCCTCCTTGCAGTATTAGGACTGCAATAACAATATAATATTAACCATTTCATTATTTATTATAATTCAATTATTCATATATAAAATAAAAAGATATGTGAAAAATATGATACCTATCATTCATGAGCAAAAATTGTTAATTATTAAAAAAAAATCATAATTTTTATATTAATTTGAAAACAATGTCTCAAAGGACAAATGGGTCAGAAAGGACCAAACCGAACATGGTATTTTGCGCTAAAGGCAGACCAGAATTGACCATGACTTCGGTTCCAATAATTCGATGATAAGAATCGGCTCGAAATATAATGGAGACTGCTGACGACGTGTAGAGCTGTCGATCAGCCATTTTAAAGTTGGTGAATTTTTCCTTTATAATAGAATTAACGTGGCTTGTTGGCGTTTTGAAATTGAAGTCAGATCGCACTCGAGCGTATATAGTGAGACGCATTGTACGATCATGACAGGAATTGACCGCAAGTTCACAAACTTTGTGAACTTGCTAACTTCGGAACAGGGATCCAAGCATGAGCAAAAAAATACTTATTTCGTACACGTATTTGTACGATAGCAGTGCGCAACAACGAAATTGATTGATTCAATATCGGAACTGCAAACGCATCTTTGTCATTTGATCGCGTATGTTTATTGAGAATTTTGTTGGAATGAATTAAACTATGATGATCGCGAAGATTGAAAAATCAATGTTGTTAGTTTGGCAGAAGTATTAATTTTACAATTGGACGTGTAATGACGCCCTTTTCAGTTTGTATATCAGCTACACGAGCTCGTTTACCAGTTCCTTGGTAGACTCGAATAATCCTACCAAGACGCAATTGTGTAGTTTTCAAATTTTCATATTTTACTACAACAAGATTATTGACAGATATATCGACATTTGGAAACATCCATAAACGGAACATTATGCAGCTCCTTCAAATATTCTACCTTCCACCTAAGACACAAATGTTGAGTCTTTGCAATCGATTGACGATGGTCAAAGGATCGGCAGTTATATTAAGTTCGACAGGTGCCAAAATTGGCCCACCTATAAGAAGTTGTCCGGGAGTCAATGCAGCATGATCTGTAGAGTTATTCGACATTGGGCTTAAAGGTCTAGAATTAAGACATGCCTCAATTCGACATAATAAAGTAGAGAGTTCTTCAAAGGTGTATATATGTGAAATGGCCATTTTTCAAAAATGTGACTTAAAATTTTTTACTCCCGCTTCCTACAAGCCACCCATGTGTGGAGCGCCAGCAGGGACGTACCTCCCACGCGTCGGTGGGCAGAGCCAAAAAGTCCTAGACCTTTTTCTGACTTCACATCATGAAAAATATGATGTTAAAGTCCTTGCACCTCTTGGAAACTCCGACCACTGTACTGTTTCCGCTGAGTTTTCGTATTCTAGTTTACGCGCCTCTACGATTAAATCCCCGAAGAGGACTGTATGGCTTTAAGAAAAAGTAAATTGGGTTGCGTTAAATGATTTTTTTCGCAACTTTAATTGGAAATTGTGTTTCGCTGATAGAGACATAAATGCCGCGGCTTTAATGGTAAAAAATATTATTTTATTAGGTATGCGGTCCTTCATACCTTCTAAAATGATAAGCATTAAACACAAGGACCACTCTTGGTTTAATGAGACTTGCAGGATTGCAGTCAGGTCGTAAGAGGAAGCCTTTCAGAATTGGCGTTCTAACAAGAATGGCGACACAGAAAGACTTCGCATACAGGCTAGGAATCGCTGTAATGCCGTTATCTCGCGCGAAAAGTTTCTTCACGAACAAAATGCACACAAAAAGATCCTACTCTACCACAAAGGTAATAAAAATTTCTGGTCATTCGTAAAATAGGTGAAGAACCAGACAACATCGTCGACTCCCACTCTTATTATGAATGGCCAGACCTTCACTGACCCGGTTGATAAAGCTAATCTCTTGGCAGAATTATTTGCAAATAATTCCACGCTCCCAGATAGTAATCAACCACTGCCCGTCGTCGATTTTGTTTCTTCTGCAATGCCGTAAATTCATTTTCGAACTCGGGCAGTTAAAAAGGTTTTATCAAACCTCAACAATAACAAAGCCTCTGGGCCAAACGGCATATCTGCCCATGTGTTAAAAAAGTACGCGTCAACGCTGGCTTGTCCGTTGCGTAACCTTTTCAACATCTCCTACACGACAGGAGTTTTTCGATTTTTTTTGGAAGGTTCCCAATGTCCAGCCAGTCCCGAAAAAGGGCGAGGCTACGAACCCTGCCAATTACCGACTTATTGCAATATGCTCTGCACTCTCCAAGGTAATGAAAATCGTAATTAACTTCCACCTTATGAACTATCTTGAGCACAACGAATTGCTCAGTGACCGCCAATATGGTTTCTGTAGGGCCAGATCCACAGGTGACTTGATGGCGGTCTTCTCCGAAAAGTGGAATAATTGTGTTCACCTTTTCGGGGAGAGCAAGGCTGTTGCTCTCGACATTTCCAAGGCTTTTGATCGAGTGTGGCATAAAGCCCTCGTTTCAAAACTAATTGCATTTGGTGTCGGTGAAACTATTACTCGATAGATATCGAGTTTCTCCAGGGTCGTTCAATACGAGTTGCGATGGATGGACTCTTAAGAGATTGAGAGTAAAAGACTCACTATGAATGACATAAGTAGCCGCGGTAGCTCAGTGGTTAGTGCGTTGGACTTCCAGCCGAAAGGTCCCCGGTTCAAGCCTGGATTGGGGCTAACAGCATCTTTTCATAGAAACATTTTTCTATACCGCGCTACCTCTCGGCAGTAAATGGCAAACCTACGAGAGTAAAACTTTGCCTATGAAAAGCTCTCACCCGCCGTTCGGATTCGGCAATAAACTGTAGGTCCCACCACTTTGAGTACAAATATAACACGCACAGCTCATAATGGTGAGAGAGCTCGGCCTAAGTACTTATAGGACTGTAGTGACAAACTATTTATTATATATGAATGACACGCTCAATAATGACCTTAAATCAATCTCCGAGTGGGGTGTTGCAAATAGAGTAGATTTTAATGCCAGCAAGACCCAATGTTGTCTGTTATCCCACAAAATAATGGATTCACCCCTCCCACCCCTCAATATGGGGTGGGATGGATGGGATATTGCGCAGTCGGCTGCTCTTGACTTTCTGGGCATACCAATTCAATGTGATCTTCGTTGGAATGATCACATATTTAATGTGTCGAAAGAAGCGGCCAATTGCCTCGGTTTTTTAAAACGGTGTAAAACATACTTCACTCCTGCTGACTTACGCACTGTCTACACTACCTATATTCGGCCTAAAATGGAATTCAATTCGCACATTTGGGCAGGGGCTTCAAAATCCTCCTTGGAGTTCCTGGACCGAGTACAGCAACGTGCTATATATTTAATAGGGGATGAAAATATATCATCGTATATTGGTTCTCTTGAGCACCGAAGTACCGTTGGGTGTGTAAGCCTGTTTTATAGGTATTATAACGGTAAGTGTTCGAGGGAAAAACATGGCCTGATTCCACCAGGTCGTTTGTTTTCTCGTTCTACTCGGGCATCAAACCAAGCCCACCCCTTCGTAGTCCACTCGGCTCTCAACAGAACCACGCATTATAGAGAGAATTCGTTTTTCAGTCGCACGACATGTTTGTGGAACAATCTCCCTGCGTCCGTTTTTCCCGACATTTTCGATATTGGCAAGTTCAAAACAAACATTCACCGACACTACTCCAACTTTCCCCCCTTCCTTTAACCTATCATCCCTTCTTACGATCAACACTGTGCATTGCATGTATAGGGCGTATCCCCTGAGCGTTGGTTAATTTGTAAAAAAAAAAAAAAATGCTCGCCCGGTATAATTTTTTACATCGATTGGTCCAGCGAAATCAATTCCGGTGGTAGCAAAGGGCCTCGAAAAAGTGGTTCGTTCCACTGGTAGTGCAGCCATAATTTGAGTTTTCTGCTTTTTCTTCGCTAATACACAAATTTTACATTTATGGATAGTTGTTTTAACAAGATTTTTTTGCTGTGGGTATCCAATATTGTTGTCTGAGTAGACGAAGAAGTAGTTGGTTTCCGCCGTGCAACGAACAGTGATGCATAAAATGCAAAAGAAGCACTGATAACCGACAATTATACGGAAGCAATATTGGATGGCTTTGATTAAACGATAGAAAAGGCGAATTTGTCAATCGACCATTGACTCGCAAAATACCTTTAGTATCCAAATATGGGTTTAGAGTTAAAATATTACTTTTAGCGTTAATTGGAGCATCATTTGAAAGATTTTTGTATTCTGCTTCAAAATGTATTTTTTGACATAGAATTATCAGACGAACTCTGATATCTGCAATTTCATTTCCAGTTATAAATACAGAACTATAACTAGGTTGACCGACGAAACTTTTTTTGTTTTGTAAAAGAATCTAAAAATATAAGCTAGTAAACGAAAGGCTCGTGTAAGAAAAGAACATCTTTCTAAAATATCTTCATAATTAGAAAAAGTTGAAATAGTGGTTTTAATAGTTTTTGCTTCTATAATAGTTTCGATGTTTTGTTGCTGTTAAATTGGCCATAACGACTTAGCACATTTAAGCCAATTTGGACCGTGCCACAACAATTTATTCATATTGATATCGTGGTGTACTGACTTCCCAAATCTGCAGGATTGTCGTGTGGTGTCAATGGTTCCAATTTTGGTTTCCAACTTTCTCTTGGATTTTTGATATTCTATTTGATATTCTATTAGCTATTGTAGCCGCGGTAGCTCAGTGGTTAGTGCGTTGGACTGCGAGCCGAAAGGTCCCCGGTTCAAGCCTGGACTGGGGCTAACAACATCTTTTCATAGAAACATTTTTCTATATCGCGCTACCTCTCGTCAGTAAATGGCAAACCTACGAGAGTAAAACCATTGCCTATGAAAAAGCTCTCACCCGCCGTTCGGATTCGGCAATAAACTGTAGGTCCCACCACTTTGAGTACAAATATAACACGCACAGCTCAAAATGGTGAGAGAGCTCGGCCGAAGTTCTATACAGGACTGTAGCGCCAAACTATTATTATTATTATTATTCGCTACAAAGCAAGTCCAAGAAGATGGTGATTTTTGCAGCCATGCTAAAACGATTGTTAAATCGGTCCAACAGAAAACCTCATCAACCTTAATGTTAAGATCAACTACCAAGTAGTTATCCAGCATATCAGCAAGCAGATGTGCTCCACATAGCTCTAAACGCGGTAAAGAAACGCCATCGCCATCAGCAAATATGTAGAAATATTCGAATGGTTGTTAATACGAATGTAGATTGCCCTGGCGTATGCCTTTTCCGAGGCATCTGAAAACCCATGAATCTGAAAAGTGCTATCGATTATATATTCGAACAACGGAATTTTTATTTTTTGAATGTGGTGATAATTTTCGTCAAAATTCATCAATCTCGCAAGAGTTTCGGGCAGTAATGCCTTATCCCATTCGGTTCGATCTAACCAAACCTGCTGCATAATTATTTTTGGCATTACGATAACACTGTTCCACAAGAATTTTCTACAGAAATTAAACTTATCATTTCTTTTCGGTCTCCTGATTCTTGCTGCGTACTCAGAATTTTTTCCTATACGTCGAGATATTGTAAAAAATCGAGTCAAAGTTGCAAAAAAAAGGCAATTTTGGTACTTTATATTGCAAGTTATCGCACGATTTCGACATGTAGCATATGCAAACTTTATCACAAAATAAAATATGAATCTTGCCCTACGGATAATTGGTAAACATGATGGAGAAAATTGCATTGCGTAATCTCCTGGTGTTTATCTGATTCGGCAGGCTTCAATGGGTGAAAAAAATCAAATATACATCCGTCGTCAACGAATGCTTCTGAGCGACTGAACTGAAATTTTGGAAAATTTGAAATGAAAAAATATAAAAATACGACACCCTACAGCTACTCATTATTAAATTTGAATTTATAATATGGTTTTGTCGCGACAGTTGTAGTAATATATATTGAACATTTTATTTTAATGAATGGCAGATTTAGGACTATTTTCGTGACGCATATGAATTGTGAAAATTAAAGAAAAATGCCCTTATGGATCGCTTCAGCATACTATACATATTTCAAGATTTTTTATTTCATTTGTATTTCAAAAGATATTGGAATAGCGATCATTTTAATATTTTGCAAACGATTAAAAACATCTCACTTTTTCATTCAAAAACATTTTTTTCACTCGTTCTCGAAAAGCAATAGAAATTGATGCTATATTAAGAAGCACTTGACAATTGCTTTAATGTTCAAAATTAGCAACATGTCCAAAAATTGTATATCTACATTACCCCATGTCCCATTTTTCCCCAGGTTCCCCTACTTTTTTCCCTCTGTGAACATATTTTTCTGGCTTGGCTACATTTTTCACTGATAAAAGAGTTTTTATATTCATTGCAAGATTTTTTCAACACACCTTCTTTGATAAATATCTGAAATATGCAAAGTAACCTATTTATGTATAGTGAACATCATGTTCATCTCATTGAAATGAAAAAAAAAATTTTTTTTTTCACAGGTATGTATAAAAATATAAATATGTATTTTTTGTTTCATATAAAGTTATTTATTGCAGTAACATGTTTTTTGATTCTTTTCAAGTCAATGATTACTCTCGGAGTCTGTATAAATGTGCAATGACGTAAACATATTATGTTCAGATGCAAACATATTATATGTTTACACATGGCACATTTACAAATATATATTATGTTCCCCAAACATATACGTTGTTTGCCACTAAATATGTTTGGGAGAGTCATTTTCTTCCCTGCCTGTGGAAAAACATATTCTATTTAAAGATGTGACATTCCCAGCCCAAATATGAACGTGTGTTACGTCATAAAAAAAATATCATAGAAATATATAGTTCTCACGAAGTAACAAATCCGAAACTATACAAATTACTGAGTATATTACGTTTTTTTGAAAACTGTCATTAATTAAAGTCTGCCAAATAAAACTAGTAGTAATGGAAAAATAATGTATTACCCTCCCTAACAGTAAAATAAAACACTTGTTACTTCTTGCCATTCATAAATTTCCACTGCATTGAAGATCCTACCAAATTTGAAGAACATTTGTAAGTCACACAGTTCTTTAAAAATGTTGAAATATGTATAGTATGCTGTAGCGATCCATAAGGGCGTTTTTTTCTTTAATTTTCACAATTCATATGCGTCACGAAAATAGTCCCAAATCTGTCATTCATTAAAATAAAATGTTCAATATATATTACTACAACAGCCGCGACAAAACAATTTTATAAATTTAAATTTAATAATGAGTAACTGTAGGGTGTTGCATTTTTTTTTTTTTTGTTAAATTTTCAAAAATTTCAGTTCAGTCGCTCGGAACATTCGTTGACGACGGATGTATATTTGATTTTTTTGACCCATTAAAGCCTGCCGAATCAGATAAACACCAGAAGATTACGCAGTGCAATTTTACCCATCATGTTTTCCCATAATGCGTGCATCAGATGCAAAGAATTTTGTCCATCTAGCACCACATTATATCAGTATGAAATTGTAATTCCCCAAATTTTAATCAAATATTTCATAAACAAATTTTAAAAAATATTCCGAAAAATTTCAGTAAGATAAAGTTTAAAACATTTTTTCGAAATTTTGACAGCAAACACATTGCGAACTAATATTTAAATGTTTTTCAAGAGAGCTTAGAGAATTGTGATAAATTACTCTCCCGACACACTTTTTTGGTAACACAAATTTCTTTTTGATTTTTTTGCAAAAACTAATATCTGGACCCAGATTTTTTTGCCAATTATCCGTAGGGAAAGGTTCATATTTTATTTTGTGATAAAGTTTGCATATGCTCGAAATCGTGCGATAACTTGCTATATAAAGTACCAAAAATGGCCTTTTTTTGCAACTTTGACTCGATTTTTTACAAAATCTCGACGTATAGGGAAAATTCTGAGTACGCAGCAAGAATCAGGAAACCGAAATCTACAAGAAATGATAAGTTTCATTTCTGTGGACGCCAACAACTCTAAATTTGTAGAATAGTGTAATTGGTGCCAGCCACCCCGCTGGATCGAAAAGTTTTGCAGTTGCGGATAAATCTTCCGTTTTTGTAAAAGACACTTTTTTGTTTATTCATCTGTTATAAAATAAAAATAATCCTGGAGCGCATTCCACCGTATGCCAAGTGCTTTTGCATTACTGGAACCGTCCAAGTCCAAAAAATCCGTGTCCAGCAGGTGGTCCTTTGGAAGATATTCCAATATCTTTATCTCGTTGGCCGTCCATTTCCGAAGTGAAAAACCAGCAGAACTGAGTGCGTTATTCGTTTCATCTCTTGCCTTCATAGAGGTTCCAATATCGTGCGCTCCTGCCAGCACGTCATCCACGTACATACAATTTTTCAATTTTTTTTTTTTCAGTTGCAATAAAATGCGTATTGCAAGGTACGGGGAGCAATTAACGCCGAATGTGACCGTTTTCAACTCGAAATCAGAAATTTTTTGATCAAGAGATTCTCTGAAAAGAATTCGTTGAAATGGTCTGTGCGAAGGCTCAATCAGTATTTGCCTATACATTTTTTGAATATCACTATTAAATACAAATGTAAAGAACCGCCACCGCAAAATTAACAAAATGAGGTCAGCCTGAAGAACTGGACCTACATTAAAAATGTCATTGAGACTGCAACCGTTGGTTGTTAAGTTAGTTGCATTAAAAACAACTCGCAAAGCAGTTGCCAAACTAGCAGGTTTCACGACCGAATGATGTGGCAAATAACAGTGCCGTGGAAAATGATCAAATTTAGGAGGTGAAATACTAACTCCATATGATTTAATGAAATATATTCTTTGACTACGTTATCACAAGCTGATTTAAATGCAAGTTTTTTCAATAAACTCTGTTCGTTGCGAAGAAATGGCTTAAGAGCTATGTGACGTGAAGAATCAAGTGGCATTTGTGACGGAAAAGTGGACTTAAATGGTAAGGAAACAATATATCTGCAATCTTGTAGTTTATAAAAATATTTCTTCACAAAGTTTATCTGCGACAGTCATAAACTTCTTTTTGGGAACTTCCTCAAGTTCCCAAAAACGTTGTAATTGTTTATCGAGTGAGATCTCGTTAGAAAATTCCACTCCTGAGAATTTTTGAATCCGCCAATGGAATATTTGGCAATTTATGCTCGATAGCATAATCAATGGATGCAGAAGGTAAATTGGTATAGTTATGTGAGGAAACACGAGCGCTGTAGCCACAAGATTTAAATTGCAATCGTAAGTGGAACATAAATTAAATGAACAAAGTTGCGAAGGATTCGCAGAAACTTGTTGATTTACACCTTTTATTTTAGCTTGAACATGACAAACTGGAAGTTTTAACAAGTTGCGAAGTTTTTCCGAAATTAACACTCGACCTGGACGAGATTGAGAAATAAGCGACAAAGCGCTATGCGATAAAGTGGACTGTATGCTATTATGAAAAACTTGAGACGCACCGCCAGCTGCAGGACAATTTCCTGAAGTGGAGGGTAATTCGTCAGGAATGTCTTTATGCAAAAGCGTATGATGACGCTGTTTGCAAACTGAACAACTAAATTTGCTGAAACAGTCTTAAGCCACATGCTTTTTGGTTAAGCAATTTAAACAAAGATTATGTTTTTTAACTGAGGAAAAACGATCAGCAACAGTACTTTTAATGAATTTTGAACAGAGACGTAACGTATGTTGTTGCCTAGGACATAAATTGCAGTTTGGCATCGAATGTGCAACTTTTGCATGGTAAGAATTTACTTTCTTATGCTGCACCGAAGAAAAAGGCTGACTCGATTTCCTAAATGAACTCCTCGAAGAAGAAGATTCTTTTATATCAGTAATGGATTCAAGTGTTTGATAACGATCAGTAAGAAACGTATCAAGAGCACTCCACTATGGAATTACTGCTTTATTTATAAGGCTTTGTTCCCATAAAGCTAAGGTTAAATCGGGAAGCCTTTGACAACAAAGAATATACTGGGAATTAATATTGGATCCCAGTGATCCGTACTGATTTCGTATAATTTCAGTGTATTTAGGCAATTATTTATACCTCTTTGTAACGTTTTAAGTGCGTTACTATTTTCAGTTGTAACAACTGGAAGGTCGAACATCAATTTTAATTGATTGTTCACAAGTATTCATTTATTTTCGAAGGTATCTTTTAAATTTGACCATGCCATAGCAAAACCGCTGTTGGTTAAAGGAGATTTTTTGACAATTTCCTTTGCGTCCCCACTTCTCTTATTTAAATATGATGAAGCCTTTCAACATCGCTTAATCGTGTGTTATTAATATAAACGGCTGTGAACATGTCACGGAATGTGGGCCATGACAAATAATCGCCTTTAAAAACCTCAGTATCGCATGGCGGAAGCCGAAGATTGTTGGTTGGACCCTGAGTATGTGATAAAATACTTAAGTCGTTTACTGAAGGTATTTGTAAGACATGGGGAGTGGCCACTTCGACCGAAAGCAGGTTAATATGCGACAAACAAACCACATATGAATTAAACGTGGTATGATATTTCCCTTTGACCACTTGAAGATCATCAGGGTCAGCTGCTTGCGCTTCAATGAATGATAAGCACACATCATGAAGTCTTGACCCTGAACCACAACGATTTGATTTCTTCCTTAAAAACCCCAAGGTAAATATTGTAAGATCTGCCCTTGCTATTTCGTTAAATCGAGCATCAAACTCAATTATTTGATCCGATGATCGAATAAAAATATTTTTAAAAATTCAATTAATTTTGTTTTTGAAGAAAATGATATTACAATGTAACACACGATAGCGAACCACAATTGCAACAAACCAAAATGATGTTATCCAAATATCCAAAAGATATTCAACAAGAAACGATTATAAATTTCTACACAAAATTAAATACAATAAACTTCAAAAATAGTCTCACCAAGAGAACCACCAATACATAAAAGAAGTATAATAATTACGTTTGTAACCAGCAGCGTAGTATGCAAATATTTTAACTTTTGCACCAATTGAAAAACAATATTTATTTCGCTGTATTGATTTATCTATTTATTGTTTCTTGAAAATCACTAATAAGTAAAACTTGTGGAGTAAAAAAAACATGCATATATCATATGAATATATCTTAATATATTTCCGATGTTTATTAAAAAAAACTAATTATATTTCCAAATTGTTTTCACGCAAAAATGTGCACCTAAAAATAAGTAATTTGGATTAAAAACGATATTAGTTGTTGTAATACATAAAGTGTACTTAAATCCTCTTTACCTGTTTCGTCTGTCTGCACATCAAAAATCGTTTTGTTAAACTGCTGCAGGCATAAAAAAACTCTACACGATTTTTTTATGTATGTATTATTTGTGCAACCAAACAAGCGAGGAGTAATTCCGAAAGAGAGCGAAAGCTTTCATTTCTATTAAATGTATGTATATAAGGATAGTGGAGACTTTCGATTGTTCACTGAATATGCAGTAAATTATGATCGAGTGACGTTGTTGTAAGTCAACATAATGTCTTTTGGTAAGTCACTATACGTTGATATTATAAACGTATCTTATCCTACTTCCGCGATGAGTATCTTATGCAGTTATCGTGAAGTTGGTATAAGGTGTGATGTAGGGCTTACGTATCATAGATCAGTATTGGCGAAGTTGGGTCATCAATTGATTAATTGACATATTGAAGAATATTTTTTAAAATAATTGTGACACAATATATAATAGTTTGAGACATTAAGTGATAATGATTAATAAAATTGTGAATTTAAATAAATTAAATAACATAAGAATTTTGATACAGCAATGTTTTCATAATGTTGCGAAATTAACTAAATAACAAAACTGGTAAATTTTAACAAAATTAAATGAAATAAATAAATTTATTTAGTATTAATTAATAATATGTTGATATGATTTTGAAATATACATTAAAAAGTTTAAATAATGAAACATAAAAATGAGATAAATAATGTTTCAAAAAATTTGATAGATAAATTAAATATTGGTTAAAATTTTATTTAATATGAAACTAGTAAAAACAAAATAAATAATTTAAATAAGAATGGAAATGGAAATGGAAAAATAAGAAACTCTAATAATAGGTACTGAAAATGTATTGAATCGCGTTCAATACGTTGTTCCTAACTTTTCTGGAGCGGAATCTCCATTATTAGAAACATAATTATATAAATTTATTGAATGTTGTGAAACAGCAAAGCTTAAAATTAAAGAATCAGATAGTGAGGAATTTATTAAATGCGAAATACGTTTGGAGGACGATGCCTATAAATTAGTGAGGACAAAACAGTTTCAAAAAATAGAACAATTATACGAGTTGTTAAAAAATACGTTCTTAAATGAAATTTCTTTAGATTCAGTACTAGAAGAGATAAAAATGCTTATCAAAATAGTGATGAGAGTTTGAGAGCATTTGGAAGACGATTAGATGAGTTGCAATCCAAGGCTTTGGAAATTGCAAGTAAAAAATACATTAAAAAGATTAGTGAGGATGACATATTCAGATTGGAATTACAGAGCTCAGTGTTGATCTCTTTTAGAGTAGGGGTGAAGGATCCAACGATAAAAGTTGTACTGTTGAGTAGTAAGTCAGAAACATTAGATACATTGTTGGAAGAAGCTTTAAATGTACAGGCTGCTATGCAACGAAGTCCAAGATCATAAGAGGATGAATATAATTATAGGGAAAAACTAAATTAAGACACACACAGTCAAGCGTAAAATCGTAAAATGAATTGCAACAAATAAATAATGATAGTAACTATAAAAGGAGTGTTCCAACATGTTAATTTTGTAGTTAATTGGGGCATACTAAGGACGATTGTATTATTAGGAAAAATACGCCTTTCTGCTACGAATGTGGAACTCATGGTCACGAATCTAATTGGAGATGTGCTAATAATAATATGGGCAATTGTATAATATACATAATGATACTAAACATAATGATACTAAAAATAATAAAACACGAAAAATAATTCAAGTAATATGGTATACTCATGGCGGGATACACGACGGCATAAAATAGATAATTGCCACGCGAAAAGAAAATTTGAATCAGCAGGAAATAATAGTTATAATCAGGGAACCTAACGGGAGCTCAGTTTAGGTCATAGAACAGAGGGGACCGATGAATTAAAATATGAATTAAAGGAAGAAGAAAGTGATCGCATAATATGCAGTGGGCATGGAGATAGCTTGGATTTATATAATAAAAGTGACGTTTTCATTGAAGTACCTTGCGAGGCAGCTAAAAATGGAAGACTTATTTTACTAGTAGACTCAGGAGCTGATGTCAGTATAATAAAAGAAAATGCAATGACAAATTTACCAGACTTTAACGAAAATATACAAAAGAATTTAAAGGGAGCTTTTCGTGGGTGTGTTAGAACATTAGGTTCCACCAAAGTTCAACATAGGGCGCTTAAGTTTAATGCTACACGTAGTGTCACTTGAATAAGGCGTACCAGCTGATGGTATAATCCGACGTGACAATTTATCGAATCGATATGTAATAAATGCGATAGACAAAACAATAACGCTGTTTGATAAACATAACCAGTTGGGAAGGTCAGATCACATGGGAAATTTTAAAGTAGGGACATTTTAAAGTAGGTGTTATTATGATAGTTAGGATTACCAAAATTATAGTCGGTCTAAGCCGACTATAAATACCCCACACATATGTGTGGTACCATTCAAAGTGGTATATAGGTCACCAGGGTATACGAATCCTGAAAATAACTACAATCTTTCAATCGCTGAAGAATTTCCATTCATTTGAAACCCATATTTACAAATGGGTAGGTGTACCGAATTTCGATTTTTTTTTTTTTGTGAACCACAAGTCGTATCGGCGGAAAACATTATTTTCATGTATTTGAGCATGATTTCAATATATATATTTGAACAAAAAAGTTTACCTAAGTACATATACAGTAAAATTGATCTGTAGATGTAAATTTAATATGAGGTATTTTTGAATATAAATGGTCAGATCACAGGTCACAATGGACCGATCTCGCCAATATCGCACATACAGCGTAGGTATATAAGTAATCTAAATTATTAGTTTCATTCATCTAACTCTTCAAATTTTTAAGTAGTAGGGATTTCAACAGACAGACAGACATACGGACAGGCGGACATCGCTCAATCGACTCAGGAGGTCATGCTGATCAAGAATATATATACTTTCCATACCGGAGATGCTTCCTTCTGGGTGTTACAAACGGCGTACCAAACTGAATATACACTTTCACTCTTAGTGTAGGGTATAAAAACCATATTATAAAACTACCAATGAAATCGCAGACAGAAATACAAAATATTTTTTACAATCAACAAATTAAAATTCAATCGAGAACCGCAAAGATAGTATCATTTCGTTTAAAAACCAAAAATTCCAATAGTATTAAAAAAAACAAGAAATTTTTCCAGGAGGCGAAAGCATATCGAATGTTAGCAATAATAGAGTTTATGTTTCAGTTTTAAATGCTACGAAAAAAGAAATTATAATAGACAGTACTTTTAAACCTAAATTTTCGAATTTTAATCAGTATAAAGAATAGGATACTAATAATTCTACAATAAATAGCACAAATTCAGTAAACATTACAAACAGAATTAACAAATTATTAGAGGAAATGAAAATTGATGAAACTTTAAATAAAGACGAAATTACCTCTTTACAAAATCTGTGTATTTCGTATCATGATGTTTTTCATTTAGACGGCGATGAATTAACATACACGCCAGCGCTTAAACATGAAATAACAACACAGTGGAACCAGCCACCGATAAACCAAAAGCAATACAAATTGCCACACACTCATAGAGATGAAATCAACAGACAGGTTAATAAAATGTTGGATGACGGCATTATATCGCCAAGTATATCACCCTGGAATTCACCGATGTTGCTGGTTCTTAAAAAGAGCGACAAGGACGGTAACAAAAAGTGGAGGATAGTAATAGATTTCCGTAAATTGAACGACGTGACAATAAAACAAGTATTTTCGATTCCTCGAATAGACGAAATATTAGACCAATTAGGTCACAGTCGCTATTTTTCAACTTTAGAAGTAGAAGAAAAGGATAAAGAAAAAAAGTTTTTTTTTTTTTTCAAATTAACCAACGTAAGAAGGGATGATAGGTTAAATGGAGGGGGGAAAGATGAAGTAGTGTCGGTGAATGTTTGTTTTGAACTTGCCAATACCACAAATGTCGGGCAAAACGGACGGAGATTGTTCCACAAACGTGTCGTGCGACTGAAAAACGAATTCTCTCTATAATGCGTGGTTCTGTTGAGAGCCGAGTGGACTACGAAGGGGTGGGCTTGGTTTGATGCCCGAGTAGAACGAGAAAACAAACGACCTGGTGGAATCAGGCCATGTTTTTCCCTCGAACACTTACAGTTATAATACCTATAAAACAGGCTTACACACCCAACGGTCCTTCGGTGCTCAAGAGAACCAATAGACTATGATATATTTTCATCCCCTATTAAATATATAGCACGTTGCTGTACTCGGTCCAGGAACTCCAAGGAGGATTTTGAAGCCCCTGCCCAAATGTGCGAATTGAATTCCATTTTAGGCCGAATATAGGTAGTGTAGACAGTGCGTAAGTCAGCAGGAGTGAAGTATGTTTTACACCGTTTTAAAAAACCGAGGCAATTGGCCGCTTCTTTCGACACATTAAATATGTGATCATTCCAACGAAGATCACATTGAATTGGTATGCCCAGAACGTCAAGAGCAGCCGACTGCGCAATATCCCATCCATCCCACCCCATATTGAGGGGTGGGAGGGGTGAATCCATTATTTTGTGGGATAACAGACAACATTGGGTCTTGCTGGCATTAAAATCTACTCTATTTGCAACACCCCACTCGGAGATTGATTTAAGGTCATTATTGAGCGTGTCATTCATATATAATATATAGTTTGGCACTACAGTCCTATAAGTACTTAGGCCGAGCTCTCTCACCATTATGAGCTGTGCGTGTTATATTTGTACTCAAAGTGATGGGACCTACAGTTTATTGCCGAATCCGAACGGCGGGTGAGAGCTTTTCATAGGCAAAGTTTTACTCTCGTAGGTTTGCCATTTACTGCCGAGAGGTAGCGCGGTATAGAAAAATGTTTCTATGAAAAGATGCTGTTAGCCCCAATCCAGGCTTGAACCGGGGACCTTTCGGCTGGAAGTCCAACGCACTAACCACTGAGCTACCGCGGCTACTTATGTCATTCATAGTGAGTCTTTTACTCTCAATCTCTTAAGAGTCCATCCATCGCAACTCGTATTGAACGACCCTGGAGAAAACTCGATATCTATCGAGTAATAGTTTCACCGACACCAAATGCAATTAGTTTTGAAACGAGGGCTTTATGCCACACTCGATCAAAAGCCTTGGAAATGTCGAGAGCAACAGCCTTGCTCTCCCCGAAAAGGTGAACACAATTATTCCACTTTTCGGAGAAGACCGCCATCAAGTCACCTGTGGATCTGGCCCTACAGAAACCATATTGGCGGTCACTGAGCAATTCGTTGTGCTCAAGATAGTTCATAAGGTGGAAGTTAATTACGATTTTCATTACCTTGGAGAGTGCAGAGCAATAAGTCGGTAATTGGCAGGGTTCGTAGCCTCGCCCTTTTTCGGGACTGGCTGGACATTGGGAACCTTCCAAAAAAAAATCGAAAAACTCCTGTCGTGTAGGAGATGTTGAAAAGGTTACGCAACGGACAAGCCAGCGTTGACGCGTACTTTTTTAACACATGGGCAGATATGCCGTTTGGCCCAGAGGCTTTGTTATTGTTGAGGTTTGATAAAACCTTTTTAACTGCCCGAGTTCGAAAATGAATTTACGGCATTGCAGAAGAAACAAAATCGACGACGGGCAGTGGTTGATTACTATCTGGGAGCGTTGCCTTATTTGCAAATAATTCTACCAAGAGATTAGCTTTATTAACCGGGTCAGTGAAGGTCTGGCCATTCATAATAAGAGTTGGAGTAGACGATGTCGTCTGATTCTTCACTCTTTTTACAAATGACCAGAAATTTTTACCACCTCTATGGTAGAGTAGGACCTTTTTGCGCGCGTTTTGTTCGTGAAGAAACTTTTCGCGCGAGATCACGGCATTACAACGATTCCTAGCCTGTATGCGAAGTCTTTCTGTGTTAGCATTCTTGTTAGAACTGACTGCAATCCTGCAAAGTCTCATTAAACCAAGAGTGGTAGTTGGGTTTAATGCTTATAATTTTAGAAGGTATGAAGGACCGCATACCTAATAAAATAATATTTTGTACCATTAAAGCCGCGGCATTTATGCATCTGTCAGCGAAACACAATTTCCAATTAAAGTTACGAAAAAAATGATTTAACGCAACACAATTTGCTTTTTCGTAAAGCTATACAGTCCTCTTCGGGGCTTTTATCGAAGAAGCGCGTAAACTAGAATACGAAAACTCAGCGGAAACAGTACAGTGGTCGGAGTTTCCAAGAGGTGCAAGGACTTTAACATCATATTTTTCATGATGTGAAGTCAGAAAAAGGTCTAGGACTTTTTGGCTTTGCCCACCGACGCGTGGGAGGTACGTCGGTTCCTTCACCAATTGAGTGAGTTGGTTGCACTCTACAAGCAGCTCAACATAACAACCCTCTTGTGTTGATAGACCCGAGTGGCTCAACCAAGTGGCGTTGTGCACATTAAAATCGCCGGCAACAACAATTTCACTGCCTGGAAATTGTTTCAATATATTTGAGATCGAATCAGATAAGGCATCCAGCTTATTACAGGTGGAAACCCTATCTAGATTCGGAATCCTATAAAGAAAGCACAAGTGCATGATGTGTGTTTGGATTTTGAATATAACCCAAATTGTATTAAATTTGTTATCCGACACACTATGTTGTTGCTGCAGTTGATACACAACGTCACTCCGAATAAATAGAGCGAGACCCCTATGTGCAGAAAATAATGGCTCTAAGTGATATCCAAGTATTTAAAAATCCAGTGGATCTGCATCCACACTAACCTGGGTCTCACCCAGTGACATTATTTGTGGCCAATTAACGGACACATACGCATATATAGAGAAGAAATTCGTTCTCAGCCCACGAATATTGCAAAAATCTATGCGAAATGTTTGCGACATTTTTTTCTACTGGGCAACTTCAAAACAGACATACATACTACCAAGGCGCAACTGTTGGAACAAACAAATGAGAGCGGAAGTCAAGCCGTGGTGAGTGTTATGCCTTCACCACAGCATAGATTACGTACTCAGTGCAGCCTCAACCGTGCGCGCTAGTAGCGTGGAGTAGGATGGGGGAGGGAGGGAATACGTCAACAACCCTGTGCAATTGTAGCAAAGAGCCATTTGCGTCGGCAATTGCAAAAACAGCGAGTGCGGCAACTCAGCAGGCAGCGCGAAACCGGGTCTATTACATGGTTGTTGTTGCAGAATTTTTATTGTTTGTTTTATTTATTTGGTGTTTATTTTTCTTTTTAGTTTTTTATGTAAATTATTATTAGTTTGTGTTTTAATTTAATTTTGTTTTATTTCGTTGTTATTTTTTTATGTTGGGCGGGCACATTAAACACAATTTTCAAACACATTTATACTAAACAACGGACGGAACACGTTAAAAAGACAAGAGATGACACGACACGTCCGTCCCCCAATAGTGCGTTGACGCTACTTGGTTTAACAAGTTAAGCCATTAGCTGAGTAGAGTACTGCAGAAATTAAGGGAACACAATCTAAAATTAAATACAGAAAAATGTCAGTTTTTGCGTCGCGAAGTTTAAAAAAGTATTAAAAAAGAAGTGCAAGCGTTTTTGGGATTAATTAATTATTACAGAAAATGTATTAGCATTATGGCAAAATTATCATTACCAATTAATAAATTACTTAGAAAAGATGTTAAATTCACTTGGACAGACGATTGTCAAAGTTCCACCCATTCTCGCATATCCAGATTTTACAAAACCATTTTTACTTACAACAGATGCAAGTAACGAAGCAATAGGCGCGGTACTATCGCAAGGCAAAGCAGGGAGCAACCGACCAATAGCATTTGCCAATAGGGCATGGAGCAGAAAAAAATTACTCCACCAGTGAAAGGGAATTTTTAGCCATAGTCAGGGCAACAAATAATTTTGGAGCATATTTATTAGGAAAACCATTTACAATTTTCAAGGATCATCAGCCATTACGTAATATAGCAAATCTCAAAGATCAGACATCTAGGTTAGCGCGTTTCAGACACAAATTGTCTGCGTATAATTTTGAAATAATATATAAACCGGGTAAAAAGAATTTAAACGCAGATGCTTTAAGTTAAGTTCAAACACGGTCCAAAACAACACAAAATAAATTAGAGCAGCAAATTTCAACAACTAAGCCCCAAGCCAGTACAACGGTCGTAGATGAAACTATAACAGAACCAAATAATGAAGCACATAATGCTCAATTATTAACTGACCCAGAAGAGATTAAAATCAGAGCTCTCGATTACCGGGCTACCCGGGTAGTTCAAATACTCGAAAAACCCGGGTATTAAATGTTCGAGCTACCCGGGTAATTTGTTCGTTCGTTTGTTCGAGCTATTCGAGTAGCTCGTTTGTTCGAGTAGCTCGATTGTTCGTTCGTTGTTCGAGTAGCTCGATTGCTCGATCGTTGTTTCATTTTATCGCTTGTTAATATGAGTGTCCATTCGTTTGCTTGATGTGGGAGTTATGACCCATATATATATATATATATATATATATATATATATATATATATATATATATATATATATATATATATATATATATATATATATATATATATATATATATATATATATATATATATATATATATATATATATATATATATATATATATATATATATATATATATAAATATAATATATATATATATATATATATATATATATATATATATATATATATATAAATATATATATATTTATAACAATTCTTCCAACAAAAAAAATATTCGCCAAAAATAAATTTGTTTTAGATTTGTTTTTGCTTTAATTGTAATTTCTAAACGTGAACATGTGACCCGTGGTCATGATCCTTTCACTTCAAAATTATTGTCCTTAAAAGGACCCTTTTTAAAATTCTGAAAATAATCCAAAATTTCAGTCAATTTATTATAAATGTTCATGCAAAAATAATGTCAAAAAATAAATTTGTTTTAGATTTGTTTTTGTTTTAATGGTAATTTCTAAACGTGAACATGTGACCCGTGGTCATGATCCTTTCACTTCAAAATTATTGTCCTTAAAATTCTGAAAATAATACAAAATTTCAGTCAATTTATTATAAATGTTCATGCAAAATTTCAAGATGGTACTTTGATGGCATCATATTTTAAAAAATAATTTTCTAAATTTTTATGTATTGTATTAAAAATAATATATATACAGTAAAAGTTGCAATAATTCTGGAATATATATGAAACTCTCATTTCTACAATGGCGTCAGTTTTATCATATTGAAGATATGGATTTTGGGATATAGTTTTTACATTTTTCTAAAAATGGTATATATCTCAAAAACTGGAGATAATTAGATGAAAAGAATTAATGTTGGAAAAACGCTTTTATATACATACTGACAGAAATCTCAGCTACAAAATGAAGGATGTAAACTAAATTATTTTTACATTTTTATCCATTTCTTCGATTTTATTTGGAACTTTAAATTATCTCTGTTTAAATCTCATCTTTACTTTTTGAAAATACTAAAAATTATATTTGACATATCTCTTATGAGTGTTGGGCTAGATCTAACACCTTACTTTCATCGCAAATTTACGATTTATACATCCTGATTTTCGACCTGATTCACATTTACTATTTAGGAAGATGGTCTCTCGAAACCGAATTATAATAACTCCAGCAGTTTCCCGGGATACACATGCTATACTTGCAATAATTACATGCAATGTAGAACGGTTAGCTTATGAAAATGACCAAAATTTATTTTCCCTCTTTTTCGAATTTTTTCGTTGACGACATGATCAATTACTTAACTGAAAACTTTCTAATTTTTTTTAATGTCATAAATCAGAGAATTTTTTAATTTATGGTATTTTTGCATTATTTGCTTTGATGACAATATCCGCATTTGAATTTGTAAAAATAATTTCGTTTACACCCTTTATGTGCCGCAATTTTTTTTTATTGTGTAAATATGATATGCATTTTCATTTCAAATTCAAAGATAATTTAAAATTCAGTTTAAATTAATGTCTACTTTTTTGACAATTTCATAAATAATAAAATGTCAAACAGCTAATTTTAATTTTAAAGTTGACTTTCGCCATTGCTTTGCATATCCTTTTGAAATAAACTTTGTTTAAAAATGACCACTCTAAAATCAAAATGTTGGCAATTTTATAATATTTTAAATGAGACTTCAGTGTTTTTTTTTCTTTACTATTGCTTAAGTTATGTTCTATTGAATTACACGACTTTTTCGATATTTATACATATTTTTTCAAATTTAAATCACCAAATCTCTTAAATTACACCATCTGGGAAGGTAAATTTTTACCAATGTCTTAATTTTATGTCGTTTCACCATATTTCCAAATTTCATCAATTTCTAAAAAAGTACTGCTAAAATTTGAATTCGTTTTTCATATTTTAAAAACACCCTTATTTATTAAAAAAAAATGTTTTTTACCAAAAAAAAAAAACAATATAAAAATATACATTAACAAAAAATTTTCACAAAATAATGCCAAAATGTTCGCCTGCACTTTCTGTTAATATTATTTTACCAATATTATGAAAATATTTTTATGAAATGTGAGTACAAATTTCAAATGAAATCGATTGGTTTTATTTAATATTATCTCAAATTATATAAATTTCGAATGGTTTTTAAAAGCCTTTTTCAATTTATTGCTAGTTATACGTATTTTTATTAATGGAATACCCGGAAATCCCGGATCCTAATGTCCCTTTAAAAGTTGCTGAAGGAAACTCCTTTATAAGAAGATCGTACACCTGGTATATTACCTAGTTTAGGCCTCGTCAGATACCGACATGATATGTTCATGAGTATAGCCAAACAGAAATCTTCCTCCCCTACACCCTTTCTTATGAAGTTAGCTAAAACTTAACCCCCCCCCCCCCCACGACCAAATCTTGCGCACGGCCCTGCTTCTCGTAACAATATATATATTTTAATGTGGTGAATATTGGTGTGTTGAGTTTAGTGTGGTG